>UXGC01000889.1:0-46764 GCA_900480045.1 Eurytoma adleriae
GGATCCCATTTTAGGGTGATTGGTCCAAAGTGATCCGACATTTTAATTTGTGTCACTTTTTATTTTGCTGAAATATAATAAAGCAGTGTAAGTTACCATAAAATGAAATATAATAATTAATGGATTAAAATTTAACGAAATTAAAGTAGAACAACGCATTTGTTCATTATATTATATTATAAAGAAAATAGTGTTTAAAATATTTCAACTTGTTTTGTATGTACTGTTTAAGTGACCACAAAGCCTTTATATTTTTTTCATTTTAAATGTTTCATTTAAATTGGAATTAGTCAGATATTACAAGTTTATTTCATGGAAAGAAATGACAAATTTAAAGAAATTAATGAGTCACACGCTTCTTGACAAAAAAGGTATCGATAAATTTTTAAACATGTTTTATTTTATTTAAAACTGCATGCCACCTATGAACATATTAGATGCAGTTCTATTATCATCTTTTCTATTTTCGTCGCGCTCAAATAACGATTATCGAGCAAAAGCGGATAAGAAGAGCAACGCCTTGGTGCGACATGAGTCACACAGGCTTCCATTCCGATTACACTTCTCACCTCCAAACTCACCCCAAAACGATTACTTCCAGCAAGAATATAGGTACGCACTCAGAAAAAAAAATACTCAAAAAAATTAGTTCCGTAAACAAAAGCTGCTCATCGACGATGCAGAAAGAAAGTTTGACAGCTAACGGCCCTGAGAATGTCTGCCATTTCTTCCTTACCGAAGGATCGAAAGCGCCTACGGGAGCGTGGCTTCGGTAGCGAGAGCGTCTCCTCACCTTCATGTAATGCAACGAGGAAATAAGATGGTCGGGAGCCGGTCCAGCCTTGGCCTTGCTCGAGGATACGACGCCCGGACGAGACTCGCTCCGGGGTTATGGCACACTAGCTCGTGCGATCTCGCCTCCGCTATAACACGAGTAAATGCACCTTTCGGCTTTCATTCATGACGTCATGACGCCACCGACAAGTCGCGCCGCGCGGCGGAAGGGAGCAACACGTTCAGCTATTGTGAGTATTTGTTATGCACCAGCACACTCACACAGCACATTGTGCTCGGCCCGCTCTTATGGCTCAGGCTGTCTTATGGCATATAAGATATTAGCAGTCGATTTTTTGTCGTTCCGAATTTTTCGTAATATTTTTATTATCTTTTTTCGCAATTTTTAATATAATCGCACTCTATTAACTTTTAATCTAAATTAAAATTTAATTACAAATATTTCGTTATTGATAAAATTACATTGTCATAATTGTATACTATAGTATAGTTTTATATATAACATAAAACATATTTTCTCTGTGCCAGAAGTATAAGATGAAACATTTATATATAAATGCAAATTTACTGGGTTAAAAATATTGCATTATGAAATTTTGTAAAGATTGTTATCTTTAAATAAATTTTTATTTTTATGAATAAATGATATAGTACTTATGCACATTTAAAAAACAGATCCACATAATATAATATTAATTTTTTAAAATGAGTTATTTACTTATAATAAAAGACGTTTTGTAAAAAGATTTCTATAAGCACTATTATTTACAAATAATTTTCTCTAGCATTATGTTTAAAAAAATGTGAATATTTCCTTGAATCTGTACAATTTTTATATGCAATAATAACGTTTTAAACATTATATATTTTTTTATCTTTTCAAGTTTCCAAGTCTTTTAAATCTTTAAAAACATTTTAAACAATACACAGTATCCCAATTTTATGCGCCTTCCAAATATTGGAAAAGATAGTTGTGAATGAAAATCATAAAAATATATTCTTTCTGTAATAATTAAGTTCTTCGATACTGTCCTTTATGTCACCAAGAGCTCTGTGATCTCCAGTTTTTCTACCTTTCTTTTTTTCTATTTTTTTATTCCACCTTCTGCAATAAATAAATTGATTTTAAGGTTTAAATATTAGTATGTAAAAATGTTAGAAATTGCAATAAAATATAAATTTCCATACTTTGCTAATTCATTTATGGAAGCAACATCAATAACATCATCACCCAAATATTCATATACTCTAGGCATATATCTTTGAAGAAAAGCTCGGTCCATATACAAGCAGCTTCCTGCCAAAGGACAAGTATTAGGTGGAACATAGCGTTTAAAAAATTTAATTAATTCATCTTCTGCCATTTTTTCATTGAAAATGGAATTGCGAGAAGCTTCGATCAATCCTGTCTAAAAATTATTCAGTGTTAATATTGTTTAGAAAAAATTTAAGTGTATAATAAATAAATTACTTTGTTGTGCTGCTCTTGACACCACGGAATCATGTTTTTAAAGACCTCTTCGGATTGATTTATTACAATTTCAAAATCTTCACTAACAATATTCAAATTGTCATCTGTAATAATACTTGCTACCTCTAAGATTTGATCTTCCATCACATTGAGTCCAGTCATCTGAAATATCAGTGAGTCATGTCAAATTAACAAAATAAGGCAAAAAAGAAAATATTACTGACTTCTAGGTCGATCCAGATGATTCTGTCCTTACGTTCTTCTGCATAATTGTCAGCTGCATGAAAATATCGATTATTACTAAATATAATTATTAAAATGTCATTATTAATAAAGTTGTTTACGAACCCATCTTCACTTTACATAACGACTTAATCCTATAAATGTTATATTTGATTAACTTTTTGAGAGAAAATCCAAAGCTGCCGAGGAAATAAGTCATTATTTCATTTTACCGGCGCATTTATCATCCTCGTGGTGGAAACAGTGGACCCGCGGTATTAGAAGGATTTTTTTGAGCACTAGAACTAAATGTAACCTCAAATTGCGCACTGATACTCCGAAAAGATCGAGAACAACAATGAATATAAGAGATGGCGTTTGTGTTGCAGTTTTGGGTTTTTCAAGCTTCTTTCTTTATTATTAATTTATTAATTTATTAATTTATGTGCACCTGAACGAATGTAACGTTATAAAGTATAAAACGAAATTTTCATTTTTTATATCAAATTACTACGTAAATGTAAAAGTTTGATTTCATTTCTGAAAATTTGGTCATCTTGATAAAAAAAGTTGTGCATCAAAATACAATTAATTGATGCTCAACATACTACTTTTTTGCTTCTTTAATCCTTATTTAATTTGCATTACACAAATAGTTAGTAAATATAAACGCAGCATCCCGTTTACCAAATTGCAACTCCTCTAAAAAGAGCGCTAAAAAAATTCTCATCCGTTAATTAAAGTGAAACGCAAGAACCTCGTAAAAATAAACGTATCCTACATCGGAATAGCTTCGACACCCTGTCAAAACATCATCCGCCCTTCGGGCCGCGCTCATGCAATTATACCTTGAGAAGGCATCGACCGCCGACCCGCCGACTGCCGCCGAGCCGGGAGTCCCTCGCTTCAGCAGCGTGTCCCGCTCGCGCGGTCCGCGCGTTCGATAACCCCGCGCAGCTTGGTCGGTCGGTCGCGAGATGCCGCGCGACTAGCCTAGCGGGAGCGGCGTCGCCGCTGGTCGCTGGCCGCCGCGGAGTGTCGCGGAGCGCTCGCCTTGTCGGCTCGTCCGGCGCACAAGCGAACGGCCTGCCACCGGGTGTGCATCGTCGGACGCGCGTGCACGGGCCGTTGGCGCAGTCGTCGTGTGTGTGTCTGTGTTGCCGACGCGAGCATCCCTCGCAGTCGCCGAAGCCGCGAGTGTGTGCTGGTGATCAACGAGATACGCGAAGCTGAATGCGGGGTGCGCCCGACTCCCGAGGAGGACCTCCGCTGCGCCGGCATGGGAGGTGAGTCGATCGCGCCTGACCGTCCGTGTGTCTTTCTCTCCGAGTGCGCACAAGTGTGTGAGTGTGTACGAGTGCGCGAAGGTAGGCCGTCGCAGGACTCTATACTGCGACCGTGTGTATGTGTCCGTCTCGCCTTTGTCGCGAGCGGCACGGTGTTTTTAAAGGGATCGAGGGTCTGCGGTAACGGGCAAGACACGGGGGCCGGAGGTGCCGCGGGCGGCGAGCCTGTACGGTACGTCGCCGGCGGGGGCGGTTTGTTGTTGTGCCGCGGGCTCTGCGTGCGCTCGGCGGATGTGCCATTGATTTTTTCGGTCAGCTGAAGCACCGATTCTTTTGTTCCCGCTGACTAGCCCGCGGCTCCAAAACGTTTTGTTGACCTCCCCGATCATCTCGCGGTAGTGACTTTTCATAAGTCTCGTTACTTGCTGGTTGCTGAGTGTTGCGTTGCTAGGGTGCGATGAGATAAAACGAAAATTGGGTACTTTTGCGCTTGATTCGTTGTGTTACGAGCATGCGTCTGCTTAGATTTTTAATATTGTATCATGTTTATCTTTTGCAATAGTAGAATTTAATATGTGAAAAAAATTGTTAACTTGCAGTTTTAAAACTTTTTTGATAAAGTTTGCCTTGCTATTATTGGTGATTGAAAGTTTATTACACTAGCCAGTTTAAAGTCAACGCAATTGAAATATGAGAAACAAAAGATAATAAACTCGTACACACTCATACATGAGGGATTGTTAAAGCTAAAAAAATTGAAGGGTACCTATTAATTAAACAATAAGTAAAAGAGTTGTTCAAGCTTTTACAATTTAAAATATTACAGTTATTTAGATTTAATAGAGTTGTTTAGAATCAAATATTTGCTTTTTTTTATTAAAATAATATTACATTATTAATTATTTAAATACAAAGCAAAAAATAAATTATTTCTTTTGTTAAGTTTTTATAAAAGAAAAATTTATATTTAATTAAACTCTTTAAAGTACTTCAAATGTTAGTTTAATGAATAATAAAGGATAAAGTATAGCAGTGAACCAGAATAGGTGTAATGTTTGTGTAAGAAGGAAAGCTTCAGTAGTTAAAGATTAGACTGTATTTCTTTGAGTTGGAGAAAGTTTGTCTTTCAGGGGATATGGATATCGGTGTCGTGTTCTCAATTTTTTTCCTTCCTCACAGGACTTCGATCTCCCAATGATTAGTATTTGATCAGTGAATGGTCAATGTTATTTGTTACCTATTAATTTTATGTTTTATTCCTTGTCTAAATGTATAATAACTGAATTGGAGTATCGAAATTCTAAGAAATTTATTTGAATTTCTTTTTTTCTTCTATGTTTAAAGTACAACAATATTAATTGGCCATTAAATTTCCTTAAGAACCTTTAAAGGGATTCAGAAGAGTCTTAAACTCATTGTAAGATCGAATGTGCAGAGGTCAACTGGTCACTTGACTTCTCAACTTGGAAAGCACATAATTGTATCAGACTGGAAAAAGTAATGGACATCAGGCCCAACAAGACAACGCAATTGCGAGATGAGATCCACTGATTAATTATAATTTGGTTAGGTCGATTTCTGTCAAAGCTTCCTGCACAATTATGCGCAATGACAGTTGAGCGATTGCAAGTGCTCCAGATCTAAATTCAAACCAATATTAAATGTCTGGAGCTCAAGGATGGCTGCAGCAGATATTGCTTTAATCATTTTACATAAGCCTGTGTTCTAGATTTGTCCTTAAAATACGCCATTGTCAAATTGCATATACTTTGTAAAACTGTTCCAATGAAATTTTATCGTTTACTTAGAATAAAAATAATTGATATTTGTTAAATAAAATAAACAGTCACAAGAAATACAGTGACAAGTAAATAGGACTTAGCTTGGTCATTGAATAAAAAAAAGGTCCTCGAAAAAACATTAATCTCGTCGGGAAAAAAGTAGACCCGCGAAAAAAAATGTTGACAACTCGACGAGACCGAAGCAAAACACCACAAAACACACATCCAAAAAATCAAGTATAAATAACAAATAAGTAACAAATAAATAAATTACTGTTAAACGCTCCATAATCAAATAATTTACGAATAACCAAGTGCACAAACTCCAAAACAATAAATAGCAATTTCTACGTAATTTCTATGCTAATATTAATAAAAAAAATAAAACTAAACTCAACAAAGCATAGAAATTGGATACATAACGAGATTTCGTTGCGAAACCCATCGAATCCTCATCCATTGAACGTAATAATTCATTAGTCCTTCCATCATGCATTGCATTATCATCGTGTCTCAGGGCCCTCGAAGAACCCGGGGATTAACAAACAAGCGAAATATCACGTTTTCACTCGTCCGTCCGCGACGACATAAGCGGGGATTAGTCGAGGCGCGCTCAGGACTTAGGTGAAAGCGAGGCAAGGCCCCGCGCGGAGCTGCCCACGCGGCGCGCACAATAAAATCCCTTATTACAAGTTTAAAAGGCGCGCTGCCCGCGAGACGGGATTTATATCATCGCTCGAGTAGGTACACCTCGGCGGCGCAACTTTCGCAATTTTCCGATGCGCCGTCGTGAAATCTATCGGTTCTGTAGAGGGGAGATGCGCGTTCGCCCCGCGGCATGAATTATTGCCGCTCGTCGCGTGTATTTATTAATTGCGCCTCGTTGAGTTCGGACGCTTTACGACGTCTCGATACACCAGCGCGACTTTGTCTTGCTTTTCGCCGGTGTAATAGTCTTAAATTGGTAATGACGCTACGACGCTTGTTTTCAGTGACGATATAATGGGGATTAAAATGAGAGCTGTGATGATTTTTCTTTTCTTTTAATTTTGTTTATTTATCGCTGAGACGGGTGATTTATTTAAACGCTCGCTTTATTTTTATCGGCGGAAGTGGCGGCACTGAGAGTTGGCGGAAAAAAAGGGAATAAAGTGTCGTAGAAAAAAAATTACTGGGTGATAAAAAACGCATCGATGAGAGCATTAATAGAATTTTTTTATACGACATTGTGTGAGTAATGTTAATAAATATTTAAAAGCTAGAACTTGTGGTTATTGTAAACACTGGAATAGTTTAAACAAATTTCAAGCGTGAATCGTTTACTTGGAATTTAGATAACAAGTTAATTTAAGTTTCTGTAATAGATTTTAATAACGTCTTTTAAATTCAGACTGAAAGATATATAGTTAAACAAAAAAAACACTTTATTTAGTTAATTAAGATCGACTACAGATTGCGCGAAACTATAAAGTCAAAATGAAAGTATACGGCGTTGCGTGGAAAAGCGATAAACTTCAATCGGTGGGGTATCGACAAAAGACAAACCGGTCGGCGCAAATTAGCGCGATTCCTTTTTTTTCGCCCGCATAGTGCGCAGTCGACACAAAAGTCGACACTTATCGATATCGCTTTCAGCCTCGAGATTCGCCTTTTTTCCCTCAAGCGCCGCTTTTATCCGCTCGCTTGCGGCCTAATCGTCCAGTTTCGCCTTCTCCCATTGTTTAGCAGTTGAAATTTTCATGACTTCTCAAGTTTAAATATTTCAACGCCGCTCGTTTTCTCGCAGCGATCGCAGCGAAGTTGCCTATATCTTTTATTTTTATTTCACAGGCCAATTACGTTTCATTTAATAATATAAAAAAAGTTAACAACTAATGGTGCTGTTAAGTGATAAAAACAAATTTATCCTTTTTTTACCATGTCGTAAATTTAGTGCAATCATAACTATTATTATTCTCCTTCTAATATTTCACGCAATAGCGGGTATTATTTTCAAACGGTAATATATTAAAATTTCCATTTTAATGTGTCAATAAGACACTTTGATGTATACAATCAAATTAAAATTCGTGTGCCGAATTGAAAAATGTAAATAAAGCAAAAAGAAAATGATGACCAATAAATTAAGCAGATAAAAATCCGGGCAATACATACCAAGCGAGCAATTAATCAGAATTCAAATGAATCCAATTAATCAAATTAAAAAAAATTATTTGGATAATCTAATACCCATTACTAGTTTCATCCACGCGCCCAGACGTGTATTCGGCGAGATGAATTAAAACGGAAAATACTTGACTAAGCGACTTTGAGTGAGTAAACCGAATGCCCTTTAAAAACATAAAGAATTTTAAAGATCCTTTATATTTTTAATCCAGCAGGAGAAAATAAAAAATTGATTGACATATTCAATAATTCATTTTACGAGTCTATTTAGTCGGCACTTCCTTTACGCGCTTCATTCATCGAGAGCGCGTGCGCTATCGTAAAATCGAGGGAACAATTCTTGAATTCCTTTTTACGTTACTTTGTTACTGCCGGCGCGGTCATCGCGCGGTGAATAAAATTCATCGAATACTCGTTTTGACCCAGTCGTTGACCCTCGAAAAAGAAAAGTAACAGTCACACAGGTATTCCCGCATCAGTTCACTACCTGGAAATGAAAACACGTCCTCCCGACCGTCGGTAAGATTTTTCACTTTGAAAAAAAAAAGAAAATAATATCTCGTCCCCTGTCAGCGAAGCCCGACAATGCATCGCCGAACTCGAAGTGGACCCTCTTTATTGCATCCTCGTTTGATCTATGGATTTCACTGCTGCACCCTGGCACTTTATTAAAAGTATTTATTAGCTCTTAAGTGCTTCGCCGGAGTTTAAGGTAGCCTTTGTGATGCAGATTCGTTTTCCGTTTAATTTTATTTACAGTCGGTTACACGTTTTCTTGTGAAAAGAATGAAAATTTATCGAGGATCGAAACGTAATTTTGCACTGAAACGTTAAATTTACGGCGATTAAATTAAAATCAATATCGCTAAACACCGACTCCATTAGCATTCAATTTGATCGTCCAGAAGAATCTCTTTATTTTCGTGGCGCGCTCCGAGGGGCCGTAAAATTACTCTCTAAAACGACGCGCTCGCGTGCATTTTCGTAAAAGGAAAAACCCAGATAAAGTTCGGCATTTTCCATCGCGCCCCTTGTCAAAAAAAAATTACGAAATATTCAAGAGTGAAAAAGAAGGAGCTGAGCTCGTATGAGCGAACACCATTATTCCTTTAAAAAAAACCGAGTGATCCAGCGTGTGTGTGTAAAGTGCGCGCGCACCCTCTTAACACCGTATAATTACGCGTTTGTGCGTCGCCGCGCGGCGACGAATATTTTAAAAGGCCCATGGCCCTCTCTCTCCTTATATCCGTATATACTTACTCCTCTCCTTGGGGCTCATTTTTCTTGTCCTCGGCACTCGCCCGGGCAGCGCCTGGAATTCGAAATGCGTTTCTACGAAAGATAGTCACACCCCCGCGTCAGAAAAACACGACCGAGCGAGTCCTATCGACGTTACGAGGGCTTTCCTTTTTCTTTGCGGAGGAAAAAAATAAGCCTAGATTACACTGGAAAAATTGGAACTCTAATGCAGAGCTTCTGGGATAATCGTTTTTTTAGGGGTTTTCTTTAAAATTCATGCAAAGTTGGAAAGTTTTTTTTTTGATAGAGTGGAAATTTGCATTTCACTGCAACAAATAATATTTGCGTCTAATATAAGCTAAAAGCTTTGACAGATTAAAAACAAATTGTAATGTAAAGTTTTTATAAAGTGAATTGAAAAATAAAGTACTTTTAAAATTTTAGTAGCTCTATCTTTTTATCTGAAGTAATAAGAAAGGAAAGTAGTAAGTGCGTATAAGGCAGCCAGAGGTTAATCAATTACTTCATATCTCTGGGCAATGAAATAATAATAAAGTAAATTGAATGAAGGAACTAGATCTAATAGCTTTTTTATTATTTCAAAAGAGAAGATTGTTAACTCGTTCAAACTATGAAAAATAGAGTTCCCCGTGAAGTTTTAAGGCCAAGAAAGTGATAGTGATAAATGGACATTTTTTGAAAGGTGAAATTCTGTACATCGATCTTCATCTATAAATTTTTTTCGATAAAGTACACTTGTAAATATCTTTTTAAATTTTGCGAACTCTACATTTAAACTGCATGAATAAAAAGGTTTAATTTCTTTTTATACGATATTGGAGAAGTTAAATTCTTCGTGTTATATTTTTTCGTAGAATATTCAAACTTTTAACCGTAGAATGTAAAAGTTTTAATGTAGAACTTGAAGATTATACGAGGAAAATGATTATTCAGTATCTTTTTTTTAAAGAATTTTTTTCTTCACTGCACCGCAAGAGAATAAGTTTCATAAAATTATTGTTGAAAATCTGAGTATTAATTTTGTTATATCAACTTTGTTCCTCCTTAGAATCAAAATAATTAATCTTCTCAAAACTGTTGAAGATCGGTAAGTTTAATGAAGCCACTGGGTATCATCGAGCTGGAAGGTTTAAATTACGGTCTTTTATTATAGAACAAGAGATGTTGATCAGATATCGGAGGGGTAATTAGGATCAATTTACCTATTATTAAATTCCCTTCGAATGCATTAAATACGTTTTTCGATACATCGCAGAAGCGCCCAAAAATACCAATTAAACTGATTATTAATTGAATTGTTACGTACACGCCTGCAAGAAAGAGTAAGCAAAGCGCTTTTGAAGTCTAAAATCAACAACAATTTAATTTTAATAAACGTTTCTTTTTATTTTTAAATTGAGGGATAAAATATAAAGAAGGGCCTGTGCGGAGTATCCTCTAACTGTTGCGGTCTCGGGTGAATAAACTCGGCGGCTTTCATCCACAAAACAAGCAGCGCGCTCCTCTTATCGGACCGGAAAACAGGAGTTTTTCGTAAGCTGTTTGAATTTACATGTACACACCGTAAAAAGGCCGAAACACGTGTTCATCCTCGAAATTTTACGTATATTATTTTTAATTCTTTTAAAATGTAAATTATATATATTTTCATCTAAATGAAATTTTACGAATTTTTTCGTTTATTAATAAAAATAATTTAACGCGTTTGCTTTATTAGTACTCTTATGTAGAACAGTGAAAGAAAATCAAATTAAAAAGTAAATTAAAGCTGCGATGACTAGATAAATTACAAAATTGAGATTTTATAAGCCATAAAAGTACGAAAAAAATTTAATTACTGTGACACATTTCGTGTACTCGCGTAATATACCTGCACACGAGCGTCCCGTTTTTTTCGCGATGTAGCGGTCACACGGACAACTACGATTTCGTGCCCCAAATGTTCAATGAATTTTCGAGCGCACGTGAATAGAAAGCTTAGATTGTTTTTACGTCACTATTGTTCTCTAGCGTTACTTCATAAACACTTCTTTTCTTCTTTTTAACGAATTATTTACATACCTACAGCTTGCATTTACTGAAATTCTAAAAATATCAAAAAATGTAGTGAGCTACAATTTGAACAAATATATTCTTTGTTTCACATCATCTCGTTCAGAATTCCAATATGTTGACTCGCTATTGTAATAATACAAAAACTATATGGATCTGAATTATATAAAGAAAAGACGCAAAAAACTTTTTTGCATTTCAAGCATGCACGTGTGATTTAATTTTAAATTGATTCTATCCACCGTTCTACACTAACAAAAACATCCCAAAAATAGTAAAACTCAGGAAGAAAACGGATCAATTTAACGCTCCTAAACCGTTCGCTCAAACAAAACTGGCAGCCACGCCTGAGATATTTCTCATAAATCCTCGTAAAAACCGCGCCGCATTTATCGAGCCGAGAGAGTAAATACGAAACGCCCAACACTAAACTGTAAGCGGGAGATTAATGCGGATGAAAAGCCGTGTCCGTGCCTTCGGCCGTGCGCGGGAAGTAAAGGCGCGAAATCGGAGGCACTCGAAACGGCCGAAGTCGCACGGGAATCGCCGCATATTACACGGCTCGTTCGAAAAATCCACACACAAGCGAGGCATTATGCGTACACAGGCCGGCCGCCATTAATCTCGTTCGACGGGGCGAGCGACGATCGCCGCACCTACGCGGGGGCCCACGGGGCGCATAGCACACACCTCTATATATATACGCATACACACAGACGCTGGCACGCCGCTGCGTGGGGGATGGGAAAATTCGAACCCCGCGCTGGTAACGCGCTCCCGTCGTCGTGATGGCAGTCCTTTCCTCG
This sequence comes from Eurytoma adleriae, assembly GCA_900480045.1. Classification (NCBI taxonomy): domain Eukaryota; kingdom Metazoa; phylum Arthropoda; class Insecta; order Hymenoptera; family Eurytomidae; genus Eurytoma; species Eurytoma adleriae. The sequence goes on from UXGC01000889.1 coordinate 11,840, forward strand.
GCTTTGCGAAATGTATACCCAGCGCGTTACGTCGCGCGCTCGCTCGTTAATTGCGAGGGGGGAGGGTATAATGACTGCCGTCGATTTTTCAAGCGGACTTATCCGTCGCCGGATCTCCTCTCCGCGGGCCGGAACGATGATTTTGTACGCGGCGGAATTAATTGCACCGACACGCGGCGTGGGTGTGGGATTTTTGAGGGTACAGCGCGAGGTTCGATGCCGACGTGGTGCAGTGGCTCTTGTCAATCCCCACGAGCCATCTGCACTTTTACTGATCAAAAGGTGAAGCTTCGCGTACGTTAATTTAAGAGCTTTTGTGCACTGGAAGAGCATTTATATTATTTTTTCGAAAACTTTGTGATTCGAGATTTCTTTTCATCGCGGTTTAAGTACTTTTTTTTAAGTACGGCGGATTTTCTTTTAAAAGTGTTAGATATTTTTGTATCTTTGGCAGAGCTTGTAAGTGATAGAGCTTTAGCTTTTGTTCTTTCAAAACGGATATCCTCTTTCTTCGATTACCTTTTATTGTAAGTCGGAAACTTACTCTCAATTCGAGTCGCTGTATTTTTCTTATGATCAATGAAATAAAGGCATCTCTGGCCGGGTTCTCGTTTACCTCACGGATATCGGAACTTAAATAACACCACTTAGGAATATTGAGTTTAAAAACAATAATACGGATTGATGTCGTTACAATTGCAATTGCAGTAAATGAGGAAATTTTTTATTTCATTAAAGAATTAAACATTGCTTGCTTACAGGACCTTTATAACTATATAAACCTTATTTTTTCAATCCGTACTTTTAAATAACATTACCGATTCTTAGCTGGCAACTAGAATCTTCTTACAAAATCCAACATTTCGCTAATGAAAAAGAAAAGAAAAAAAAATTCATCCCCCGGCAGCACGCATCTGGTCGAGCTAATGAAACGCGTCTGCATTAACGACGCAATTGCAAAGTAAGCTGCGGATTCGCGTTAGCCGCACGCGCTGGCACACAATGAAGATGGCGAGGGAAGGAGAGAGGGAGAAGAAAAAAAAAGCGCGGCGGAAAGACACGGAAAGCAGTCGGCGTGTGTTCATTAAGCATGCGGCAGCTGACTAACGCGGCTCATATACGCAGCGGGAGGGGGGTTACAAGGGAGACGCGCGCGCGCACACACACGCACACAGATATAACCGGGTGTGCGCGTGTACAGGGCGGGTATAGTGCGCCCTCCGGGGTGGTTGGACTATTGATTTTTTCGCCCTGTTCCGTTGAATTATCGAGAGTCCATATCTTAGCCGGCGTCGCGGCGCGCGCGCCGCGGCTATCCGGGTGCGTCTCGCAGATTGTAACGAGCCCCGGGGGCGTGGGTCAAAAGCCGCGCGGCAACTGCGACGACGACTGGCCCTGTTTTACCGACCTTATCGCATTACACTTTTATACGCGCACGCTCCTCCCCGCTTGATATTAAATGCAGCTTGACGCGGGCCGACGTACCGCACAGCCTGACCCTTCGTCGCGCGCTGCACCTAAGCCTCCTCGCGTCGCTGCTCTTTCTTTCGGACTCGAGTGATACTCGCGCGAGTGGCTTTCAAGGGAATTAGAAAGTTTTAATAACGAGCGTGGAAGGCTCGCTTTTCATTATGCGTATAAATTGATGATTAAATTGAAATGTCAAATAAATTTACGAAAAGTGCCAGGGACTTTTTTTAAAATGTAGAATTTTTTTTAGAAGTAGTTAGGATAATTAATGATCGTTAGGGCCAATTATTTATACTTACGGGAAATTGCGATGAGTGGTGAACAGAAATTGTTATTGTCACCCAAATAGGCTGTTTGCATGTAATCTGGAATGAGTACAGTCACGTGAGCGAGCGAGGTGTGACGTCGAACTTAAGTAGTTCTTCGTGACCCATTTCACGCTATTGACAGTTTGAGTTCGCCTACTTTTTAAAAGGAGAGAACCGCGAATCGCAAAGACTCGAGAAAGTCAAAGAAAAGAGGCAGTTTTTTTCGAAAAAGGGCCAATTTTTTTTTTATTTAAAATAAAACGTGGCACTTGCAACTCTTTGCATTACTTTTTTCAACGGCGCTTCAAAATAAAAGCGACCCTTACAAAACGCACTGCAAATTAAAAAAGTAAGATTCGTCGTGAAATATTTCATTCGAGCGATTTTAATTAAGAAAGCCGGCAATTGACAACGCGCAGAGCTCGGTTCCGTGCGCGCTGTTTTCACAGGCTCGGTTGGAGCTTTTTCCCCCGGTCTTTGTCGTAAGAGGTTCGTTGTATTTTTAGGCCCCTGTGATACTTTTTTGTACACACGCTCGAGTAGAGCTGGCGCGTGGACCCCCTTCGCTGCATCGCGGATTCGGCTCGTAAATTTTCAGCCGCGAAAACATTGGAACTACTCGGGCGCCCGTTGTAAAATACATTTACGTCTGATCAATAAACAACGAGTGAGTGAAGAGACTATCAGAATGTTATGAATAAATTTTTATTTTGCTCTAGGGAGCGTTTTTTTATCTACGTAAATGGCCTGTAGCTATTTACTTATACGATAAAATTACATAGTGTGTTATTCGGCGTCGGATAAAAATCGTTTTCCTGCACGAAGGTACACAACATCGAATAATCTTCTTGCTTGATTAATCCCTTAGCGTGACTCACGTACCGTAAATCTAATATACCTGATCCTGATATATTTTTTAGTGGACATAAGTAAAAAAAGCAAAGCAATATTATGAAATCTATGTACTTATATGAATGTTTCTTTTTTTTGGAAAAGTGGCTTATTATGGAAATTAGTTATAAAATTATTTTTAGAATCATAATAATTTATATTTTATAAAAAATGGGTTTATTTTTAATAGATATTAAACAATTAATGAAATTTGATAAATAATATCAGTGAAAATTCATAATTGTACAGTCGCGTGGACTTCATGAATTAATTATAATCTTTGTATTATAGCTGGTGTCAAAAAAGATAAATTCATTTTATGATGGATCTTTGAAACTGCATCGTAACTAAGATATCATCATTTAATATTTGATGAAAAATGTACATATAAAAATTAATTTTTTTTTTTAAATAAATCATACGTGGGCTCATAGTAAATGTAATTATAGGATTACTCTTAATTAAGGCTCAATTAGTGCATTAATGACGTATATCGTATATAATAAAAGGGAATTTTTTACTACTTCATCAGCCCTATTTTCACGAGAAAAAAAATTACATTTCCCTCTCATCAAACAAAAGTAAATTTTTCACAGAAGTAACGAACCGAGTTCTCTCGGTAATTAAGTAAGTGTTGAAATTCGTTCCAGTGCTCGGCAAACTTATCCCCAAAATCGCCACCGAAAACGAAAATTTCTCGTAAACACCAATAAATCAACGCCTAAGGTAACGCCTGCAATCTCCTCGCAAGTAAACCACTCGACCGGCCAGCCGAAATCCGTGCCACTGCAGTGGCGCGCGCGCGCGCGGAAAGGCAACCGTGAAAAATAGATGGGACCCGGGGCTCCCGCGGGGCACAAAAGCGGGAGCGATTTCGCGGCCCTCGGGAGGCGTGCGCCCGTCTTGTTTCGCCTACCACTAGGTAGACGAGACGAAGGACGCGCGACGCCGGGTCCCCGCGGGGGCGGTCGTCCGACGTGCACGCGCCCGGCTACCGGAAGCGGCCGCGCGCGGATAGTCGCCGGCGGCGCACGCGGACACGTCCAACGGCCGGCGGTCGCCGCGGGACGCCGTGAATATTGAGCAGTCAGCGATGCCCGCCCGCAGGACAAAAGGTAGTACTAGCCGGAGGCCCAGGGAGACGTTTGGGTAGGCCGCGGCGGCTTCTGCGTTCGCTTAGACGGCGCGAGATCGACTCGTGATTTCCTGCCGGAGGAGGGCTTTACCTGAGAGAGTGAGAGGGCTACCTTCATAACGGGACGGCTGGTTTTCGGGAATGAGTTGTTTTTTTTTATGGGATTGGTTCATTCGGAGTTTTTAGGTGTACCGTTATAGATAAGAGTATAAATAGATTGAGACTGTTTAATTTTTAGATAATAAAAGTAAAAGTAACAATTGCTAATAAAAAATAAAAGTAATATATAAAAAAATATAACAGAAATAAAGATGATCGTATCCATATATAGATCAAATTTCTAATTTATTCGTCTGCAATTGGTATAAAAAGCTATATCTATTCTTATAGTATTAATTTATTGATATTCAATTTTTAATTTAAATCTGTAAAATGAATGAGAATGACCTACATATATGATATATTACACACTATTTTAAATTTAGTATATTTAAATCATCACTTTATTTAACTACTAGAAAATTTATATATTGTACATTTTGAGAATTAAATTGACTTGTACAATGCTAAGTAGAATTCAATGATTTGAAAAAAGCTATGCTGTTGCATCGTTTTCAAAGCGCAACAGCTTTGAGTGGGAAAAAGTGTATTTTGAATGCTACAACACACGGGTCTGGCCACCCTCAGAGTGTTAGTTATATTTTGCCTCTTGAAGAGTGATAAGTTGCTCCTCGGAGTCGAATTTCTCACAGCTCGTTCACAGTCACATCGCTGTATTTTTAACGGATTATCTATAAAGCGATAACCGAGCCGCTTGAAAAATTATCGAACATTAATCTGGCACACCAAAAATTTCCCCCTCCCACCCCCCGCGCAGCCTATAAAACCTTATTTAATCACCTCGCTTGTCATCCAATCATTAATTATCGCTTTTCAGTACACATCCCCGCAGAATTTCAAAGAAAGATAAAAAAACTAAAACGAGTGGATAATACTTTCGCTGCAAGCGATGCGGAGAAACACGTCGAAGCCTGCACAACTCGTCGTCGGTGGTGTGCACAATCGCACCACTCTTTTTCTCCGCGATAGATTCGGTTTTTACGCTATATATAGCCGGCGGAGCAGAAACCCGCCGGCGGGGTAGGACAGAGGGAAGGAAAAAAAATAGTGAGAGGCAGGCCTCCCGCGCGGCTCGTAGCCGCTTCAGCCTTTTTGCATCCGAGCGCGCCACCGCTCGCGCGTCGCCTACACGTATAAATAATCCATTAATCAAGGCGCAACGAGGCCCGTAACGCGAGCGCGCGCGTCCGCGGGCCAGATCGCGCCCTTTTTACGGCCAAGGCTGCTGCAAACGCGCGCATAATTCTTGAAAAATGCGCCGACGCGGATTGTGCGCGGGAAAAAAGTTCGTTTAATGCGCGATGCTAGCGAGTGTACTCGCGATAAAATAAAGCTGGTACGAGCTTTTCAGGAGGGGAAAAAAAGGAATTGTTGGCGAGGTTTTCTCGCGTTTAATCGTCTTTGTTTTCTGTGCTTTGTTATGAGTACGTGCGAACATGTGTACAGTTTTTTTTATTTGAAATATGGCTCGCGGGTTAAGTCATTTAGCAGAAAAGGGAAATAAGGTTCTCTAAACAACAATTTTTTTTGCAGAGTTGTAATGCTGTCTTTGAAAGGCATTTTCTTTGTATCATCTAGAAATTATTGTAATTAAAACATTTGTACACTGAGATAAATGTTTTATAATAATTACTGCAATTGTAAAAAATAATTACTGCAATTATAATAATTATTATTTATAATAATTACTGCAATTGTAGTAAAAATTGCAATATTTTTTTGTAAAGTTTGCTGCAGTTATTTTAAATTTACAAGAACTTAAATTTTACATTTTGCATTAAATAAGTTTGCTTGTGAAACTTCTCGGTGTAGGTCTCATTAATTGTCATTATTTATATAATTTATTTCAGAATTTAGTCCAAATAAAGAGAATCCAAAAATCGTTTAACATTTTACATTTCAACGATATAAATATGTTGTGTAACGGTAGCAGCAGTAAATGTCGTAATAAATCATTTCTATAAAAATAAAAAAGCTATAAAACTTCACTGTTCGAGGATCAACTACAAGCGCTAATTTTCTCGCTACAGATAACAAAAAGCGCTCATCATCGAACGGTATACTAAAAGTCGAAAACGCATCAGTGACATCACTACCAACGGCCTGTAGATCGAGTCCCCGCTAAAGATAAAAAATTTTGGTTTCGGTTACTCATACTCGCACCAAAACAGAAAAACACTCGCCGCAGCAGCCTTCCTCGATTTTACGAGCGGGTCAAACTCGTCTCGACCACCCGAGAATTCTCGAATAAAATTTTTAATAGACACCTCAGTCGTGCATCAACACTCGCGGCTACTAAACAGAAAACGAACTCCGCCAGCCTCGACATCCTATAATTTTATCGTCGTCGTCATCGTCACGCGTACATTTATTGTACTACCAAATGCCCATCATCGACTCATCACGCGGCGTCCAATTAAAGGTGCACGTTGCTACGCGGACGCTCGGGCTTATAAATAACGCGGCGTTTCCGCGGCGCATCGATTTTCCAGCGCGCGGAGCTGGCTTCCTGCCGGCGGCGCGCATCTCTCCTCCATTGAAAGAGAGCGAGGCGTCCACGTGCGGTCCCCACCGACGCGGCGGCTCCGTCGTCATCGACGCGCCGACGTCACTGCAGCAGCTCGCGCGCCAACTTCTTCCTCCTCGCGCGGGGACCTTCGCACCCCCGGAGCGCAAAAGGGCCCCCGCCCCCGTTGATTTATAGGGGGCGTCGCTTCGCTCACACCGAGGAGCGAGTTCTTGCGCGGCGCGCATGGGAGCTGTTACGGCTTTGTCGCACTTTCTCCCTTTGTCGGGCGCTGCGCAAACAGCGGGATCATCGCTGTTTATTAGGGGCTCATTGTGCGCGGCTACCCCGGCGAGTTCCGAGGCGCTTGTTTTCCCCGCGGCGGGGTGCGCGTTTTCCAAAATATTTGCCGGCGACGCGTTGCACCGATGTTTCCGTTGGCCAGCCGGAGGATCGCTCGGCGACAACTAACTCTATTATCTTGTGAAAGTAAATGCGCTTACGGTCGGCCGGGCTTTGCGCAAATAGCCGAATATTGATCGCCGGCTTTTGTTGAGGGCATTTCTTTTTTAATTACAAAGTTTTTAAAGTGTGCATAGTTTAACGATCGTTTGGTATAAAAATTTAGAAAAAGATAACGAAAAAAACAGCGAATGTAAAAAAGCTTTGATAAATAATTTACTTTTAACAGTGTACATGGTACAAGGGAGACTCTTCTCATTCAATTGAAAAAAAGACTTTAAATTATTCGCTTATTAATAAGCGTAATTATTACGGATCTGCTTACAAAGGGTATTCATCGCCATCGCGTTACAGCCGTATACAAATTCAATAGCCGAACCCTTCGTCCGCTCCTTACAGAGTTTTCAAAACGTCGCGGCAAAATAATAATAATGCGTACTCGCTCGGCGCGCATTTAAAAATTCGAGCGTCTCGAGGATAAGGATCGGCCACGAGTGGCCGACTCGTCGCTCTCCAGCGTCGCAAAGTGAAAAGAGAGCGAGCGGTGCCCCCCCCCCTCCCGCCACCCCCTCGAGCGTTCGAAATAAAATCTCCGATGCGCTCGTTCTAGTTCGCTCGGGCGCCGCAGGTACGCGCGCGACTTTTCTCCAATTGCGATTTCGCGCTCCAAAAGCCGCGCTCTCTTATAAGGTCTTCCGGGGATAGCGCGTCGTCGGGGGGGCCTCGCCTTTTCCTCCGACTTCTCCCCCTTCGTTTTCGAGCCTCGACGCGCCTTTTGTCTACGGGAAAATAATGGCGCCCGCCTTTCGGGCTACACCGGGGGTCATCAACGTTCACGGGTCTTTTCTCATAGCCTAGGCGCTTTTTTTCCTCTTCTCTCAATTTTTTTTTATTAACGAAATATCGTTTGAGCATTTGGGTTAAGAACGGCGGCGGTGTATACGGTTTTGCACAATGGATATTTTTTGGCTCGCTAAAATCTATCTCTAAGGAACGACGTATTATTTTCGTATAATACGGTTTAATTATTGCGAAAAATTCTGAATATTCGGTCTGCTACGAAAGGAATATTATTTTTAAAATAGTTTTAACTTAAAGTTGAAATGAATTTAAATTTTTTCAAATTTACGTAGTTTTCAAATTAGCTGAATCAAATAAGAATGCTATCTAACTTTATACGAAAAAATTCAATAAAGATGTAAACCAACACTTTAAAATAGTCAGTCTCTTTGTAAGCCTTTGTTCCCTTAACTTAATAACAACCTAATTTATGAGTAAGTAGACGTTACATCTCTAAAATAATCTCAAACTCCATCGAATCATTTGCGATTAACTCGGCAAGACCTCGGTTACATTATCAACGAATAATCGCGCCTCTCCTTACCCCGCGCGCGGCTCTCATTTCCAGTGCGGCGCGAACTCCCTAAGTACACCCGACGCGCGCGCCATTGTAAATTCACCGCGCGCAGCTCTCGGTATATATTTCGGATCCTTTGTAAAAGCTGTGCCAGCAAGGCTGGAAAACTCGCGTGGGAAACAGCCGGTAAACGCTGTTCCGCGAAAAAAAGAAAATGCGAAAACGAAGCGCGGCCGAGGAAATTTATGAGTGTGGACATTGCGGGGTCTGGTTGCCAGATGCTTTATTGCGCGACTTCGCATCCATGGGCCCCGGGAAATTTGGTGCCCCCCAGGTAAAAACATCCTTCGAACGTGTATGAGCGGGGGGCCCATATGCGGTGCACGTTGGCCGCGCGCTCCTCCGGATTATGCTAATGCGGCCACGGCGACGCGTATATATACCTCGTCGCAGTCTCGGAGAACGGACGAATCGCGCTAATGTTTCCGGCGCGATGAGTTTTGGAGTCGTGCGCAGATTTGCGGCGAAAGTTTGCGCTGTGAGGGACGTTCGGTTTTTACCGGCACCCGAGGTATTTGGCTCTGAAACTGTTACTGTTGGGTGGAATTAGTCGAGATAAATTTAATGGAATACTCTGCGCAGTTGGATGAATAAAGACACTTTGTTATTATAATGGAATTATTACAGTGTAACAAAATTAACGATCAGATACGTTTATTTTTTTTTAATATTTAAAAAGGATACGTAATTATTACTTTCGGTACTTAATAATTTGTAGTAATATTACTTTTGTCCGCCCTTGGGTAACTTTTGTATAAATTGATATTGAGTATGGATGAAAAAATGAACGAGTGGATCAGCTAATAGATATTTATTTTTCAGCACCCGAGCAACAGCAAGCACCAAGGAATGTCGAGGATAAGAATTAAGAAAACAGGATCACTGAGTGGTCTCGAGAAAACGCCTCTTCAGTGGATTCAAGAATTCGCTCTTCAAGCTTTTAATTAAATGGCTACTTAGGTAAGTGTAAATAAGGTGTAAACCTGAATTATAGAATTGTATAGTTATACTTTCAAATAACTAATTAAACGTTAGGTTAGGTATTTAAAAGATAATTACAAAATTTTTGTTAAACAAAAAATGTAAACTTAGAGAAATTATAAAGATTATTATACTTTAGAAATTAAAGATAAATGCGCGAATGTGAAATATCTTTATAAACTATTTAAAATTTTTTAAACTATTTATAAATTATCTAAACAATTTAAATTCTTCTATTATTCTTCATGACAGTCTAAAAAACTTTATTCGTGAAATTCGATAAAATCTATATTTACACCGTACCGTACATAAAACGCCAATTTTTAACCATTTATTTTCCAAGTTTATCTTTTTAAATTTCTTTATAATTCTCTTTGTATAAAATGTTCACAAAGACTGTTTTCCGCTCCTTTGCAAAAACAAAGTATACTATCCATCCACGGGAAAAAAAAGAAAGCTGCAATAATCGACGGCGCATTCTCTATTTTCGCTTATCGATCGCTAAATAGCGCATCTCGCTCATTATGACGTGATACTCCACTTCGTATCGCGTTTAAGCCTACGTCACGATTAGCGATGCACCGGCGTAACGAGGCTAAAATTATGGCGCGACGCGGCGCGTGCACTTGAATCCGCGGCCCAGCGGAGCGCGCACCTCTATCGTCATCGGCTTCCTGCTCCCACAAAGGGACGTGACGCAAACGCCCCGGCGAAACATCTATTTCGAACGCGTTCGCGCCCATACACCGCGACACTTTTTTCTCCCTCTCTCTCGCTCGCTCATTCGCTTCCGCCACCCGCGCGCGCTGCTCGGGAAATTTAAACTTAGCGGCGCGGCAGATCAAAATCGACGGGGATTATCCATTATTCCGGCGACGTCTAATTTCGGCGGGAACTGGAGCAGATTGCGCCTTCGAGGAGTGACGGAGTCACTTCGTTTCGCGCTATTCTCGGCGGTAAATGTTAATTATTGAGAATCGATATAGCGCTGGCTGCGATTGTTGATCTCGCGCGAAATTGGGTCGGCGATTAGTGGATTTTCTTTTTTTCGGATTTAGCTTCACGCGGAATGGAATATTGTTTGGTATTTTCCGGAAATACAGTTGATATTTTTAAAGCCGGTGTATTAATTAACGGAGCGAAATTAAGTTAAAATTTCGCGGATTAATTATTTAAAATTGTCGGAATTTCCGATACAGTTTCTGACATTTAATGAACATTTAATAATTTCCGCGTACTTTGTGCTTGGATTTCACTTTAGCAGAAAATTTGTTATAGTTATAATACACGAACAATGGTGCAAATTTTCATTAAAGGTTTTCAAAAAGTTTCTTGTTAATATAAGGAAATTAGAGTAAACAGTTCAAAGTACCGAGAAACAATTGCACTACGGACAACTTTCCGAATATTCTACTTTTATTTAGGTATTGCTTAAAAGTGTGAGGTTCATTATGAAGGTGTTATAGGTAGCTACTTTTAAAAAATAGCACAATTGTTAAATTGTAATATTTTCTAATCGAAGAATTATCTTCGTGTTGATAAATTATTCATAAGAAATCTTAAAATTGCCTATAATTTTGTTTAATTAACCCATCGTTACATTAGATTTCCTCAAGAACGTTAATTTCTGATTGGTCTACTTATGATTTTAATACGATATTACCTAGATGCATAAAATTCCAGTTCTTTACTCTAATGAGATAGCAACAGTTAATAACTACAGTAACAGCAGTGTTTTCACTACATTAATACGCAATACAATTAAAGTAAAAATATTGTATTTTATTAGTCGATTAAGTAACTAGTATCTTATGTTTCGAAATGTCTAACTTATTTAAAATAATCCATCATTTAAATGGTAAATTACGCAATCTTTAAAATCGCAGAAGAGAAAAGTATCAATCAGTAAGCTTACAGCAAGTAGAACAGAAAGAAATGTAGAATCAAGACGGATGAAAAGAGCAAACATACTCTGGCGCACGTTCATTAAACGAGGTGGTTGTCGGATTTTCCAGGCGTCGACGTGAGCTCCCGGACTCATCCGAGCAATTCGTCGCGGACCCAGTGAAATGGAGGTCGGCCGGTGGGGCAGGGAAGCTTAGGTTCCTCTTGGGAGTCGATCCGCTTCTGCGAGAGAGCCTAGCCGGGCGAGGGAGAAGGGCACTCGACGCGCGCGCCGAGAGGACACACGGCTTTCAGAGGAGCAGCGAGACCCAGCCGCAGCAGCCGTCATCATGGGCAAGTGCTGCAGTAAACGCCAGGAGCCGCAGCCAATCGGTAAGACGGCATCCGATATTTTCATTTTTATGCCAGGTACGACTTTTTGGTTTCTCCCTTTATTTAAGCATTATCTTACTTATACCTCATTTTTTTTATCTAATTTTTATTTGAAACGCACATCAGTAGTGCGCGCACCTCGAAGCGCGACTTTAGGATAATAGGGAATGACCGGTTCTCGACGTTTTGGAAATCGTGTTCTTTTTTTAGGTTGTTGATGGAAATACGGATTCCTTTGGTGCTTTTTTCGTCGAGCTTTTTAATGACAGGATTGACTTTTATGATTTTCCGGTAGATAATTTATAACTTTATTCAATTTTCATGATTTAACCAGAAGTTCAATTTTTAAGTCCGTTATTTATTGGATATAATCTAAGAATAAATTAATTTTAAAATAGATTAAAATGTCTTGTACCATTTTACTTTTAAAATTTGTCGAAGAATTCGTATACGGGAGTTCAAGTTTTTTCACTATCGCAACAAAAGCAATAGATGCTATATGAAATGTCCAGAAATTCGGTCATTCGCTGTTGTCGTCGCACTGCACATTGTTTCGGTTTGCAACGGAATGCGCGGGACGTAATGTGACTTTTTGGCATGAGTTGACTGGAAATTTCTTTTTTTTTCCTTTATAGTAAGAAAATTTTTACATGCATCCCAGTGCATTTCTACAATATTTTATAGTTTGTTTTTTTTTAAGCTTTAAATTCACAGTAAGATTAGAGTTGATGCACATTACTGGTATATGAATAATTATATTCGTAGAAAATATTTACCTTTTTAGCGTGAATGTAAATACAGTAAAATTTAGTTTATAAACCTTGCTAATAAGTAAAAGTAAAAAAAGCCTCTTTCTCCAATTAAAGAAAAAAAATCGATCGATTGTTCAGTGACTTTCGAAATAGATTAGATGCATTATATAAATTAATGAAACCTTTCATCTAAAGTAACATTACTTGCATCCATCTATCGATGAGAAACAAAATGAAGACATACAATTATATAAGTGAAAAGTTTGAGTTGATCATAATCGCTTTGCTTTTGTAACCTAAATTCAGATTCGCATTTATAAATTTGTTATACACTTTAGAAAATGTAACACAATCAGAAACAAAACCTGTGGGAAATATTATAACACAGTATAAGTTAAAGACAATGTAATGTCTTCACTTACGCTTTTTATTTGCAGTCAAGTTTAAAAGGATTCATTACAATATTTTTTTGCTTGTAATGTAAACAAAAAATGAAAAATACGTTGTATCGATTACACATTATACGAGTAAACTTTATCAGATGTAAACATCAAACTCGTAATTGTTACTTCAAACCTGTACCTTTAAATACTGGCACATCGCAGCTCTCGCGCGTAAAAAAAAGCAAAACACTCAAAAAGTCACATTGCGCTCGGTCCTTGAAAACCATTCACCCAAAAAAAGAATTGGTTGACCTGCGATGCTAAAAAGGCCGTGTACGGCGCTGTGTCTTAGGCTACAAGAAGGCCGAGGTGGCTCTGAACTCGAAGCACAGCAACGGCGGCTCGCTGGACCGCTACACGGCGGACCCGAACCAGAGGGGCGCCCAGGCTCGCGCCGACATAATACGGCCCCGGCCCACGCCCTGTAAGCAGCTACAGCTCGTGCCCCAGCCCCAGGCTCGTAAAGCCGGCTCGCCTGTCGTTGTGCCGCCTGCATGTGTGTATCAAAGTCGCCAAACTCTCTCTCTCTCTCTCTCTCTTCTCCCCCTTTACTTTGTTTCCTCCTCTTTGTATTTTCTACGGGGGTGTCTCTCGCCGGGTCTGCCCGACCGCGAGCTTTCTGAACTCGTTCGACTGCAGCTCGATGAAAGGATTTTTTTACTTGCGTGTAATTAGGTGTTTTGGGAGGATAAGGTGACAGCTGGTGTTAATTTTTAATTTTTTTTTTTTTTGAGAGAGGGTGAGTCAGCAGTCTTTATTTTTAAGTAATAATTGGAGTTCTTTGTGAAAGCAGATAGTTTCGAAAATTGACGTATTTTTTGTATCGTAAAGAAAGATAATAATTATTGTACAATAATATTTTTTTATATTCTCTAATTGATAAACAGCTGTTTCATTTTTTTAAAGCATTCAGAGTTTGAACAAAAAAATAAGAACCTTGAAGTGATTGTTCCTCTGTCGGGTAATTTGAAAATTTTTAGCTGACGTTTTAATTATGACGAGAAGCTGAAGTTTACACATCAAGGCAAAGAAAGTCAGTTTCCGTCCTCGAGTAAAAAAAAGGAGCGAGACGAAATTGCTGTGACGATACGGTGGAAGTTGTGTGATTTACCACCTTGTCACGGGGAATTTCAGCCAGTCTCTCCTGGGATTTTAAAGTTACCGTGAAATTCACGGTAGTTTTTACGAGAAAATTCTTTTCGAGCACGCCCGCGCTCGCATCCTGCGGACGCAATGCAGTCGAACGAATTTATGAATCTTTAAAAGGGCACCCACTTATTTGCCGAATTTAATAATTTATATCGGCTACCTCCGCTCGGGGGCTCGGACCGTCAGACACCCGACGTATTTGTACTTTAACTTTATTATAGTGTACAATAAGTCAAAATGATTATAGTAGTGGATAAAACAAATTTTTATAGAAATGTTTAGTACTATTAATTGGGATTTTGCAGAAAAGATTGAAAAAATTAAAAAAAAAGATGAGAAACACTTTTTTTATTAATACAAATCAATATTTCAGTTATTTGAAGTTTGCATGTTTGCAACCATGTATATTTAGATAAACTTCAATGACATGACGTCAAACTTATATATAAATTCTGCACATCTATTGCGTCAAGCAAACTTTAACTAGCTATATTGATTTTAATGGGTTTCATATAAAAGGAAAATAATGCAATTTAATTTTTTATTGCATAAAAGCATATGTTGTAAAACATTAAATAATTAAAAAAAATGTAAATACCCAATTTGAAATGTAGTGTCAATTGAGCCAAGTTATTGAGAAAAGAATAAAGTCTATACTAATAACCCAGCTTAAAATGTTTAGATTATAAAGATTAAGCATGTCAGACAGAAATTACGAGACGGAGGTTTGAGAAGATACATAATTTAGTATTCTTAATTTATTTTCATTTATTTTTCATTTTCAAATGTGCTTATTATGTATATCAAGTAGTCGTTTTATAAATTTAATTAGTGATTAATAATTGCTTAATATATCAATATGTTGCTTTAGAATCATGTAGAGTTTATTTTCATTATTTCATCCAATGTGTTTTAAATATGATAAATTATTATTTAAATTATCGAACAATAGTTGCAGTCTATATTATTTATTCAAGTAGCGTTTGCTAGCAGTGCTTATATTTATTAGTGATGCTTGAATTTTGAATAACTGTCGTACAAATCGATGTTAGGTTTATAATTAATTTAATAGCCGAAATGAAAGATGCAATGAACAATAAACATTAAATTTCTAGAAAATGTAATTGAGAGAAGTAAAGCTTAAAAGTTAACGAATATACAATAGTTGTTCAAAACTATTAAATTGTGAAGTAATGCTAGTTAGTAAAATCAAAGTTTACTGATCTTCGTTTACAGTTCATGAATAGCTGTTTGCAAAGTACATAAAGTTTTCTTCTCCTCAATATACATTAATGATAGAAAACTACTGAACTCCACGAAAAGTTCAATAATCCTCTATCACTTGAAATAATGTATCCCAATCGCAAAACATAAAACTTCCTTAAAATTCAAATCTTCTAAACGAGATTTCATAACGACCAGTAGCTAACCGCTCCATCTCACGAGCTAATCTATAATCTGCCTCCGCGCATCTAGTAAAGAGTAAAAAAAAGTTCATTGCATCTGCGCAAGGCTCGTTCGCGCGATAGCCGCGCGTATAAAAAGGATGTACACGCCGGACTCACCTCAATGCTCTTGTTTCCCTCGCGTCACGCGAAGCAGCTCACTCGCAGCGCGCGAACAAGATCGTGGTGGCGCTGTACAATTACACGGCGCGCGAGAGCACCGACGTCAGCTTCATGAAGGGCGACCGCATGGAGGTGCTGGACGACTCCGAGCCCGACTGGTGGAAGGTCCTGCATCTCACCACCCTGCAGGAGGGCCTCATACCCTGGAACTTCGTCGCAGTTGAACGATCCGTCGAGAGCGAGGAGTGAGTATCGAAATATTTCTTCTTTTTATCAAACTTTATTTGCAACTATTACTATTATGCTGAGAGTATTTTTCCGCTCTCTGAATTTGCAAGAGTGAATGTTCACTCTTTTAACGTTAAAAGTTACAAAGTCCACTTATGGAAAAATGAACACATAACGTAGATTAAGTGAATATTATACGGTTAAATTCATAACTGAATTCCTCATTTAAATTCGTTTCTTAAATTTAACCCAAGAAATTGTTGTTATTATAAAACAGATTATGTGTTTGTTAGATTTCTTTTAATGTACTTCAGTTTAACAGTGTATTATTATAAACGTGTAAATTGTTGCTCTAAAAATCAATAAAATAGCAGTACGTAGGTAACGCAAGACTTTTTCACCCAAGGTGTGTCAATTTTCAATTTAAAATACATGCACGCTCGCTTTTCCCTTCCATGCATTATTAAAGCGGTTACATAATTTCACCTTTCCTCCTTCTCACTCTTAAATTATAAAACATTACGCGAAAGCGCACTCAAAACGCTGTCAACTCCCAACCGCGTCATTTCTCCGAGTCCGCAAGATAGGGCCTAAAATGCCTCCTGTCTGGAAAGTTCGCCAACTCGGAAACTGGCTCTAAAACAGCCGCGGCTCCTCCAAAACGCAAAACTCGTAGTATTTACACACACCTACCCCTTTGCAATTTAACTAATTGAAGATCAAAGGAAAAAATTTGAGGACATGCGATAAAAAGAGTAGTATATTATTCAATTAGTGCATAGAGCAGGTGATTCTCGCATGAGTTGGATTTGAAAAAAAACGAACGCAAGATTAGCTTACGAACATATCGAGTGCACTATTTTTTTAACGAGCCGTTTTCACGAAATTCGACAAAATAAATTTCTTTGCTAAATTCAGCAAAAGAATTTTTCTTGCTGCAATGCAGCAGTAATTTAAATTCCACACGAAACTTTTAGGTGGAAGTGAATCAAAAGTGAAATAGTGTATAAAATTAAAGCGTAGCATGAGCGCAACGTAAAACGTTTGATTTACGCGCGTCCCTGTAAAAATGTAAAAAATGTAACTCGGCCAAAAAATTTATTCTTTCCTCTCGAAAATGTCTAACGTAAAAATGTCGCTTCCAGCTGGTTCTTCGAGAATGTGTCGCGCAAGGAGGCGGGCAAGCTGCTGCTGGTGGACGAGAATCCGCGGGGCACGTTCCTGGTGAGGCCGAGCGAGCACAACCCGCGCGGCTACAGTCTGTCGGTGAAGGACTGGGAGGAGGGCCGCGGCCATCACGTCAAGCACTACAAAATCAAGCCCCTCGACAATGGCGGCTTCTTCATCGCCACCAACCAAACATTCCCCACGCTGCCCGCCCTCGTCATGGCGTACAGCAGTGAGTAGACACGATCGGGCATCCGATGGCTTCGTCGAATTGCCGATGACGAGTCTATTGCGTGTTTTTTTTCTTCTAGAAATTTATACACCAGAAATGTTTATTCGTGATTCTGGTTTTTTATGATTTTTTATTTAAAAGTGTTGTTTAGTAGTCATATATAATGTACGTAAGGTTGACTTAATGTCAGCTGCTTGAACAAGAAATAAATTGACGTTTAAAAAATTTGATAAATGCAAGCTACAAATCTACAGCTTATGTCATAGTACGTGATAAATTACAGTCTATTAAGCTCCGCAAAAGAGTTTATCATATTGTTCACAGTTGAAAAAATTAAAATAATATTTTACGCGATAAATATTTTTTATACGCAAGTAATTAACGCGTCATCTATAAATCATGATTTTTTTTTTTAAGAAAATGCACTGGGCCTTTGTCACGTGCTGTCGAAGCCGTGCCCCAAGCCACAACCGGACATGTGGGACCTGGGGCCGGAGCTGCGCGACAAGTGGGAGATCAACCGTAACGAGATTCAGCTCATACGCAAACTCGGCCACGGCAACTTCGGCGAGGTTTACTACGGCAAGTGGCGCAACAAAATCGAGGTGGCAGTCAAGACCCTCAGACCGGGCACCATGTCCACTGAGGCTTTCCTCCAGGTTGGCCACTTTCGAACCTTTTTTTTTTGTTCGCTCCAAAAATACTCGTTTTACTTTTGTCGGCTAGTTTCTGTTCGGTTTTGTTTGTTAGCTTTTAAGTCGCGGTCCAAGTATTGAAAGTAAAGAAAATAAGTTGTACGACTTTCAGTTGGTTGGGTAAGTATTTATACTAGCTTACGTTTATTTTCTTTTGTTCACTGTTTAGGTGCGATATGCGAAGATTTTCAATATTTTTTCTGCGTATAAATTTTGAAACGATAATACTTGTTTTTTCTAATTACAATACATTTGTATTAGTATAAAAACATTTAAAATTTTCATATAACTGTATAACAGGAGCTATATAACATTTTAAAAGGCCAAATTTATAACACAAATATTATAAAATTTCAATCACAGGAAGCAGCAATAATGAAACAGTTCCGGCACCGGCACCTAGTCGCCCTGTATGCGGTGTGCTCTAAAGAAGAGCCGATTTACATCGTGCAGGAGTACATGTGCAACGGCAGCCTGCTAGATTTCCTGCGCACCGGCGACGGCAAGTACATGCAGTTCGAGGACCTGATCTACATAGCGGCGCAAGTGGCCTCGGGTATGGAGCACCTCGAAAGTAAGCAGCTAATACACAGGGACCTGGCGGCCCGCAACGTCCTCATCGGCGAAAAGAACAAGGCGAAGATCTGCGACTTCGGCCTGGCCAGGGTCATCGAGGACGACGAGTACTGCCCAAAGCAGGGAAGCCGATTCCCCGTCAAGTGGACCGCACCCGAGGCCATCGTTTACGGCCGTTTCAGCATCAAAAGCGACGTCTGGTCGTACGGCATTCTGCTCATGGAGCTATTCACCTACGGACAGGTTCCTTATCCTGGTAAGCTCGATTCGGCTTTCGAGAGGGAAAGTTACTTTCTTTTTTGGACTCTTTGGGCTTTGTGTAGGAGACTTGTATACACTCGAGAGGTCGTTCCATGGAGATTGGGTTACTGGATTTAATATAGGTTTCAAATTTAGCATTGAACATTTTAAAATTTAAATATATTGTCAAATAAAATAATAATTTGAAGTAATGTAATTTAGTAAGGATGTTAATTCAATCAAATTAACGATATAAATATCTACTTTTCAGAAAGAGTTAATTTATTATTATAGAAGACTAAGTTAAAACATATTAGATAACAAATTTATAAGAAAAAATCGTTAACTAGTTCAGGACATAGAATTATAAAGTTATCTTTATTCAAGCAGAAAATGTACGATTTAGTAATCAATATTTATAATAAATATTTAATTTTTTTAGTGTATTTACTATTATAATTTCTGTTAATTAACAAAACTTTTTCATTTATTTAAAAAATTAAACTTAAAATAACAATTAATCATCGTCGTCGCTGACATTGTTTACTAATTACAATTATTGCAGGTATGCATGGACGTGAAGTGATTGAACAAGTGAACAACGGTTACCGCATGCCGAAGCCGGTAAACCATCCACTGCCGGACAGTATCTATCGATTGATGCTGCAGTGTTGGGACGCGACGCCGGACAAGCGACCGACCTTTGAGTTTCTCAACCATTACTTCGAGTCGTTCAACGTGACCAGCGAGATACCCTACTTGGAGCCGCCGACGGACTGATACATGGCCCACCACCCGACGGCGGCTCACATGCACCCCTACTATCACCCGCATAACATGAACTGTGCCATGGAATTCTACGGTATTTATTGCTGAAGCGACCGACTGCCAGGGCAAAGAAGCAACCGTCTCTAACGGCGAGAAAGTCACGATCACCTACGTGAGACAGACTCCATGTGCCATAAATGCGCGAGCACCGATGCGTGATCGTCGCTCGTTATGTTTGGATTTCGAGAATCGCAATAAGAGTCGCCATGACACGATGAGTTACGCTGGAAAATAATTTCAGATCGAATTATTTGTAGCTAGAATTTCGAAATATTCAAAATTTAAAGTTATAAATTGAGATGCTTTAATTAAAGAATTTGCATGTTTAAATTTCAATCGACGTATTTAAATTTTACTTCAAACACTCGACTCGTAATTCTCGTATTTGTTAAATGGCAACTGAAGTAAAATTTTATACACTTAACACGTTTGTATGAAAAATATTTACATATACGAAAACTGCATTCATTTAATATAAATATAGTTCTTATATATCGGAATACATTATCAAATGAATGTAACTGACATTCAAATAATCATTTTCCAGAGATAAGGTCACTGAATTAATTTTCCAGTCTAACGAATTATTAAGAATCTGTATAAAAGATCTTTGCAAAGTCGCTTTTATAAACTCGAGGATGGATGGAAATTGAGGTTTTAGGGATAATTTTAACAAACTATTTATAAGAAGTAGGAACCGTTTCGAATCGACAATTACACGTAAATGCATTAAACTGTTAGGATAAAACTAGTTACCGTGTAACTGCAAATTAGTCTGTTAGAAGCAGCTACAATTTATATTGACAGAAATTACAAAAAAAGTAAGGTGTGTTACGTTGCGATGTGTAAGAGATAGATTAAGCGGGTTTTCCTAAATATTTCAATCTTGCGATACCGAAGTACTCCGAGAGGTGGATTATATTTATAAAGATAAAAAAGAAGTATCCCATTTTGTGAGGCGAATGAATTCATTCTAAGAATGGATAGATTAAACGTCTGGTGAAACTGTAGAAATATCTGTTGATCGAGTTTGAATAGGACGTAAGTTGCGATGATCTAATGCATTTATTTAATTATTACGAGGTATACGTAATTATTAGTCTCAGTATTCCTACACGGAAAAAACGTCTCTTATTTTTTCTGTGATTCTCGACTGCCCACAATTAACCCATGACTCTTTGATCAAATTTATTTTCGTTTTGATACTATAATAAGCTCGGATACCATTTTAATCGATGCTCACTATAAAATCATTATTCAACATTAATGCCATGAAGAAAATGAGGAGGATATAATGAGAAATAGATCGATGCAAAGTTACTAATAAAACGTGTAGAGCGTGATGCGAACATTTGTTAACTAAGTCAAGTTAAATTTTAAATAATGGATGTTACTCGTACAAAATAATTGCAAAAATACTGTAAATTTTTTACCGAAGGTAATATTACAAACACCAGAACAGGTCCTAGAGTGTAGATTATTATGAATAATACGAAAATTTTTTCATTTTGAAGTTTCAGTGTGACCCTTCTCACATTAAAAAAGAAACATTCACGTTAGAAAATTTTCCATTTTGATTTAAAGCTGCTGCTAGAATTATAATTGTCAACGTTCCGAAAATTTACTAGGTCACAGTGATTATTTACGATAGATCTTAGTAAGAATCTCAAAACGAAAGATATTTAAGGTTACTTATTTTAAGTTTTTTTGTACCTTAAAAAAATATATTTTTAACCAATTAATTGGTGTAATATAAATCTATTTATCAAAAGCAAAGTATGTAAATCTGGCAGCGTCTTTAAAATTAAATCAACAGTGCATATCGCGCTCGATCGAAGTTAATCACTTAATTACGAGTTAGAGACTATTATGCATTATTGATTTTGTAGAGTAACGAGGACAAGATAAAAGGCACTGTTACGCACGCGAATACGCCGAATTATTAGGAACACGTAAGAGTGGACAATCGAATTGTTTCGTTTGTGACAACACAATATTTTTGGTATATTTTGTACCTTTGAAATTTCAGTGTTGTACTTGTCAACGAATCAAAACAAAATTTTTGTAGGTGAAAATTTATAAATTTGTAAAAAGATTATTGTACTTCGCAAAAGAACAATTCGATTGTCTAATTAGCATGTGAAAGACTATTGTGCCGTAAGGTACGAATTTTCTACGCCAAACTTTTTATAAAAAAAACAATTTTACTGTTTCCTTTTTCCTAAGACAAAAGACTTTCTACTTAATCATTGCACTTTTTACGAAATGTTTGTAAATTTCAGTACTCGAAAGATTAGTCTCACGAAAACATTTGATTTATCATCATTTTTATCCATTTTTATCACCTTCATCAGAGCTCCATTTTTTGACGTGGGACCAATTGGTTTTTCCATTTTTATAAAGTTCGTCTTCACGACTTCGAATATTTTTTCTACCCTTCTAAATGAAAATTGTACGAAAACCTAAGATTTTTTTTACAAGTAATACTCTATTTCCAACAAGAAACGACTGCCACTTTAACTCTTAAGCGTGACAAAAGACTACGATAGTAACCGAAAAAATATAGATGGAAAGTCAAAACAAGTGTAGGTTGTAGAATTTGATATGCGATGAAAAGTCGATTAAAAATTAAATAGAGTAGACTTAAAGAGTGAAGAAATTTGATCAAGATGATGAAGATAAATTTTCTCTCGCGGTGCTCTTTCCTGTTAGATCTGTTTTTACCATACTTACTTTTGCAAGTAACAATTATAGATCTTAAATTTTTGACTGTTCTTTTTTCTATAAACTTTTGTAGATTCTAAAATGGAAAATAATCCAAGCGACGTTTCATTCTTCTAGAGGATTCCTCTTGTAGCATTTTTGTATGTTTCTGTTCTTTTGGTCGTCTTAGCTAAAAAAGTAGACACGTCGACAGTTTGTTTAGGTATAAACAAATTATTAATTCGATATATTTAGTGAAATGTTTCGACGTTTTGTGAATGAATCTCACTGTGCTCTATCCTTGTATTAACGCAACGCATTTTTTTCTACTCTAGTTTTGACATTACATTTAGCGTATAAATCATTAACAGCTGCTTGTACTATTGTAAACTATGTTTAGCGTGCTTATTGGAAAAAATTAGATTAAATGACGTCTTTTGATCTGTTCAAATTTACGTGTTTGATTACTTTTTGAGCAATCTAACCGATTAATTTTCTTTATTGAAAACATGTTGTGACTTTATTAAAAAGTAATGTACGTTATAAAGTCGTTGAGATTGATGGGAAATTTATGCAATATATCGACAAATTTAAAAGATTTTTGCTTTCTTAAGTTCACTTTTTTGGAAAAAGCAGAAAATAATACGTTATAAAATTTAACATTAATCTGCTGAAAAAAATGGAATATATTAAGGCCTAGGTAGGATTTGTAATAAGTCCTGACAATAGTTTGCTCAAAAGGTACTCTAGCACTCCATATATTATACTGATAGTACACACGAAGATTTCTGTCCTGGAGCCATATCGAACTGTATAATTACGATACGTTTGCTCTCTGAAACTTAGGTGCAAATCGAATCAGTCGAAGTTATTTTCTAAAAATATCGACTGTACATACACACACACTCATACACACTATACGGATAAGTAATTTGTCATTGCATTGAGTCCTTTAAGCCTTCGGTGGCAACGTTTTTCGCTTTTTGAAACGAAAATGGAGAACACAAATTTAACTAAGGTGAAAGAAAAAAAAGAGATATTGACTATTTTTGCTCGAGCCAAATGAACATAGTGAATTATGTGGATTATTAGTGATATTTTTGTCGAGAGACAGCGAGACAAATGTTTAACAATTGTTGAAAATACTTTTCTCCTCATCTGAAACTCGCTTATAAAGAAAAATAATTCCGTAGAGTTGCTTTATCGATTCCCTCCGTGGCTTCTGTCAAGAAAATCGATTGTACCTTGCATAATAGAAAGTAGAGTTGAAACCAAATGACTTATACAATATTTTTTTTATGGTGCATGTTTAATATATTTTTTGAAAAATTTATTTTTCAGTTTTTTTTTTATTAAATATACTGTATACGTATATACTATACTGCAGTTTAAGATTTGCATCGTTTGTGCTAAGGAGAACTTCTTTTCAAAGTGAAGGTTGTTTACATGTAAAAAATGTGTTTAATTATTTGTATTGATTTTTTTGCCTTTAAAAACTTGCATCAACTCTACTTTCTCAGAGCACGAGAAGTGAAAAGAAAACAACGTAATCCATCCTGGTGGTAGGTCTTTCCGAAAACAGAGAAAGATGTGCGTTTTTACTGTAGCGTCTATTTTTACCAACTTGACTATCGAGCGCACTGGATCCTAAATATAGACGCGATATTTTCGGCGTGCGTCGATGCAACCGAAGATTTACGAGAAGAGTCCGCGCAATAAAGTAAATCGCTCATCGTCGACGAGCCGCTTTTCCATTCCCCTACGTCAAAACAAAAAAAATTAATGTCGATTGATAGGAAGAAAATACCGAGTCCACCGCTACGAAGTAATCGAACAACTTTGTACTTAAGAGTTATTGCGATGCAAAGTCTGCCACCACGAACTTGAATTATTGTAACTTTAACTAAAGTATAATTTTATAAAAGATTCGATTTTTGAAATGTCGAAACATCCTTTAGAAACATAACTGTTTAAGGAGAAAAATTTATTATTAAAATTATTCTTTTTTAATTAACATGCTTAAAGAGCAATGTAATTACATGAATTTGAAAGCTCGTGGTGCACTTTCAAAACTCAGGATGATCTGTGATATACATGCGGTTAGGTCTCGGAATTGCGAGCTGCGAATTCGTGGGACGAGGTGAATGTACGATGAGTCATTGACTTATCGTCGACTCTCCGTACACTTCCAAAAAAAAGAAAGCTATCCGACGCGCGTCATTATTTATCATTAAACAATACATACTATCGATGAATAATCATATAAATAATTGCTATTCATTTATGAAATCAATTTTTCGTTCGACATCGTAGAATATTTGTACTTCTACTTTACGTTCGAAGTTACCTTCGAAAGTGCGAAGGTCGTGATTTCGCGTCCTTTCGTTGCGACGGCTTGTCTCTTTTGCATCTTCACTACTTTGGCGCCGCTGTACAAGTACTTCTTCACCTTCTGTCTGTACGCGAGTTTCGTGTGTCTGTGTTGGGTACGAGTGCGAGTGTGAGTGATCGCGCGTGAATACAGAGATCGTCGAGAAAGTGCAGTGTCGTGCTCTTTTTATTTTCTTCCTTTTTTTAATGCACGTTTTAAAAAAAGGAGAAACAAAGTTGGTTAAGGGTTCGATTAGTAAAATTGATATATGCTGTCGTCATTGTTTATGTACCAAAGTTTTTTTATGTATTAAGTAATTTAACTATTATTTTGTAATATTATGATATAATTATTATACACATATGGAGATAAATATATTATGTATCATAAGTACGAAAAAATACTTGTTTTCATTCACCATTTGAACGCACCCGTTGAGTGGATAATAAATCACAAAAATTCCATGAATTTATAAAGTTTTTTATTCTTTAATGCTTTTTATAATATTGAATATATACACGACTGTAAAAAGAAACATTTAGGTAATATAATAATATAATGAAATGAATAAAAATTCTATAAAGAATGAAAAATAAAATAAAATAAGTGAATATTTCTAACTCTATTAATGTAAAAAGAACCTGAAATATGTAATTGCTTACATAGACGGAATATATATATATTTTTTGTTTGATCGTTTTATCGCTTAACGCATATTTACATTTTTTGTTTTTTCCAGCTAACGAACATAACTGCAAAAATCATAGGCAATGCAAAGAGAAGACGAAGTGAAATATGCATACAGTCTTTATAAATCTACGAGTTTCTTTTCTTTTTAATAAACACTGTTAAATAGTAAACGAACAGTACAATACATTCGATATAATATATTCTGAACACAAGTAATAGTTAATAAAACCAAAACCTGCTTACTAAAGTTTTATTTTAAATCTACATTAGTATAATTTAGGTACAAAAAAAAACTTATAGCAAATATGCAGTTTATGAACGAAAGACAAATCTTTTCAGTACAAGACTGACAGCTGTGTTCTTGTGGCCTTATTCCTGTTAACAGCATCAAACAGCACCTCAGTAGTCTTCCATAGACACTAAGAATGTTCATTTTTCGCTTTACGCGTTCAATGTATTGTACTTCTTTTTTAATTTTAGATCACATCACATGAACTTGTTAAAATAAAATGATTTGATCGAACGAACGATTATTCAAGAATTACGTTAGGATTAATTCATGTAAACAATCGCTTTTAATGTTTCAACGTATTTGTATATATTTAATTTAAAATAGATAACCTTTCCATATATAAATACGCTTTCATTTTTCGAAAAGAAAAATTTAAATCCTATTCAGTGTAAGTTTTAAATTTCATTCCCACAAAATACAAAATCGTAAATGATGAATTACAGATCGATGATACCGCTTAAACAATAATACTCTTGGCGGCAGTTTACTTTTACATTAACTATACCAATGCACTAAAATTAAAAGAGAACTTGAAAATAAATTTTCCTGAAAGAGAATCTTACACCCTCAAATATACATCATTTCAGCCATGTGCGACATCTTCTTTGGAATATGTACGAACTCCTCGAAGTAGCTGGCAAGCTCATCGATAGTCACGTCGCAAGGTGGTGGCGATATTCGCGCCTGCACTGAACAGGTGTTGGAACTTGATGGCTGTTGTTGCTGACCATTGTTAGCTAGACTTGGATCTGGCGTCTGCCCACCAGACCTTTTCAGACTTGGCATGGTGTTGCTTCGAGCCCTTTGGAAGCTATTGGCTTGATAGGTCTCTGTGATACTGGCATCGTCTTTCACCAATCTAGTATTTTGACCAATGTTGAGTGATTTAAAGTCTTTCGTAACAGAGCCATGACCAAACGTCTTGCCTTTACTGAAATAGAAGATTGCGTATAAATGTCATTGCACAATCAGTCACATGGAATGTTAAGTGTTATAAAAATAGTTTTCTTTTACTTACTGAGAAATACTCAGCTTGCAAGCCTCTTCAAGGAGTGTACTAGCAAGATTATCACTCAGAGTTGTGGGATCAGAGCTGCAGAGCTTGAGGACAGCTTCACGAATTATGGAATTCTTTTTTCGAGGAGTTCTTCTTTTATGACCTTCTTCTGGTGACAAAACACTCCTTTTTGGAGCATTAGTCAAGAGGCTTTCCGTTTTCTTCATAGGTTTAAAATTGTTTGTTGTTCTGATACCTCTAAGGCCCTCAACAGACTCCCCAGGCTTATTTGATTTTGATCTCCTCCTACGATTATTTACCTCGTCGCCACTATAAATACTAAAATTAAATTTTATAAAATAAAGTTTATGTCAAGCTACAAATAGCAAAAATAATACTGAATTCATAATAAACAAAAACTGCAGAGAATTAATTAAATAATTATTATTATTTAAGTAGGTTTTTATTGGCTAACTTAAGGTTACATTGCCACGTGAACGAATTAAATAATTTATGTAAATAAAAGCTTTATTATTTGACAATTTACTAGCAAATGTTTACATGAAAAAATTAAATAAATCATAATAACTATAAGGTATTTAATAATAATTTTTATTTTATTAATAAATTTTTATTAAAATACCACTAGTTTTTATTGCTTGAAACTATAATTTTTCTTTATTTAGTCTAAAATTAGATGATGTAATTTTGGCAAAGTAATATTAAACTCTAGATTTTGTTTTATAAATAACGACAATAGAATTGTTGGATGAAGTTAACAACTATTAAAAGTTTTTGTAATACTTTTTATTGCAATATATGTATTTGATATTAAAAATTATATTAAACGATAAATTTGTTAAATAAAACATTAAATCTTTATTAAAAGACAAACAACTGTGAAATTGAGATGGAAAGTAAAGAAAAAAAAATGTTAAAGCTTTGTTATGTGCTTCAAGCTTGTATAAGCACTTGCTCCAAAACAAAAACAGCTAAAATAAGAAAGCGAAGAGCAGTGGACAAAAAGTTTATATATCCAGTGCCAAGCTGGGGTAAAATAGATCTAACTACATAAATAGAATGATGACATTTTTGAAAGAATAGCAAACGTTCAAAAAAAAAATTGCATACCAAAATCAGTAAAACTTTGTAGTTGTTATGCTTTAGATGTACTTCGTATAAGTACGAGACAAATATAAACAAAGCTAAGCAATTTCACTCAAAGAAAAACAAGTGGACTTGCTCATCGAGCATGTGTTAAAAAAAAGAGTTTTGAATAAAATTCCATTGTTGTCGTTGCCTACTCAAACTGAAACTGAATACTGACAGCTTACAGCACAATACCAAAATACCAAACGGAGCTATAAAACAACAGAAAAGAAGTTGAAGAGATCACAGAAAACAATGAATCCAACTTAGCAGTAGCGGAAGACGTGACAAAAGAAGTCTCGCAAGCCTGTGCGCTAGAGCAAGGTCGCGGGTCCCGTGATTCTCACCTTCTGCGTTCCATCTCGTCTATCTCGAGTTTTTCGAGGCTGGCGGGTAGCAGCTCTTCGGCCATCCTCGCGGTCGCGTCCGGGCTCAGAGGCTCCGACCGCCTAAGCATGGCATCGCCGTCCAGGCGCACGGGCAGCGCTTGCCCAGCCTCCGCATAACCGGAGGCTCCGTCGACCCCGTCGAGGCTGCTCCGACCTTGAACGTCGCGTCGTGCGGCCCCTGTCCTCCTCGCCGGAGACTCTTGCGCGTCGTCGCTCGCACCTGGAGGAACGTCGCCGCGGATCGCTGCTGCTGTCGCCACCGTTGTTGTTGTTGTTGTTCCTGCTGCTACTGCCGTCGCGGTACCCTCGACGCTCAGGTACACGGCCAGCCTGGCTATTAGATTGGACAACTTGACACACACGGGATTAGTCTTCTTTTTCGGGGATGCACGCGAGAAGCTGTATATCGCTGGATCTCGTAGCACGGCTAGTCTTTTTCACGATGCACCAGATAACGCGTAGTAAATAAACAGTGAACTGTGCGCGACTGCCATCTTGGCCTCGGGATGGCGCGACGAATTTTCCGGAAACGATGACGGAGCCCACTCTCGGGGAGCCTCGGCCGCGCTCGTGTTACGTACGTGTGACTGCGGGACGGCGTGTGTGGCGCACGCACACAAACGCGTGGCACACGGGACGGCCGACTGTCATGACGTCACAAGCTGCGCGCGCACCTGATCCCGTACGCCTACACTTTGAATTTTGGCCTTCGTCACGAGTTACGGGATCTTGATTTCGGCCTTAACGAGTTAAATGCATGAAACGTGTAATTGAAATACTCTTCGTTAGTCTTCAGTATGATTATAATAAAATAGCGTACAAAGTAAGGAATTAAATATATTTTAAATTCTATTGCATCAGTCTAATGAAACATTAAAAAGTAATAATCGACGAGTATTTTTGTTTCTTCGCTTCACAATGTTCACAGACTAAAATAGAAATTGATTTTCTGTAACAGATTTTTATCCGCATTAAAAGGATTGAATTCTAACGACCATATATATAGGGTATAACGAATTGTGCATTTGTGCAGCTAAAGTAATTTATGACTAGTTATGAATTCATGAAAATATCAATTAACGCTCGTAAAAAGACAGTATAGTTATTATTAGCTTTATAACGTGCATATGATTTTTTTATAACGGTATCGATTACTGATTCGAGGCAATTGTAGAAAATTATGATTCATAAACTAAAAAAAGCGCAATTGTAAGAATATTTAAATCAAGTAAGAGATGATCAATTTTTTATTCACTAAGGTTTCTCCAATGATAAATTTTTAAATTTTTTTATTTTTGAAAATCATAATACAAAAAAGAGTGCTACACCTTAAGCACACTACCAATATCGTTCATCAACAGGATAGCCGATGTTATTTGATCAGTTTTAACTCTCCCCATTGGTTCCATAATAGCTTAAATGTAGGAAAGAAGTTCTTGGAATTCAATTAACAAATTTAAAGTCCAATTTTGAGTTTCGTAAGAATAAATTAGTTTTGTATAAAAAAGGCGGATCAAAAATTTTATAAAAGTTATAATTTTACAATTTATTTTTGAAATACGTAATCACTAACGTATCAATTATATGAAAATATTGAATTCCAATGATTTCAAGAATTTGCCCTTTCACGTACGGCTAAAAGCATTGACAAGTAGCCTACTGAGGTTTTAATCATCTGAAAAATTCATATTAGTGAAATCTTTTGTACTTTATTGTTATACAACTTTCCGATAAATGTTTAAAATGTACTTGTGTATACAGCGGCACGGAAAATTTAAAAAATTTGCCAGCAGTTACTTCAAGTGGTTTTCCCGCTCTAAGCATTACCATTATCAGCATTTTAATATCTTTTGGTGGTAAATTGTGCCATTCAAACCGATAGGCAGAGTCGCATAAAGATAAACTCTGTAAAAATTACATAAATATTTTTGCTTATTACTTAAAATATAAAATAAAGAATTTTTTAGTTAAATAATTCGAGGTATTAAGATTCTGAATTATTTAAGACTATTAGGTAATATTAAATATTATATAGTACACATATTAAATATAAAACTATGATATAAAATTCATTTATGGTATACCTCATCACGTAATTTATCGCATACGTAACAACAAATAAATACGTGCATTCCAACATGTACGACGTATACTGTCATAACGATTATTTGAAAAATCGGAAGTTCTTTACGTTCATCAGAGAGATACTAAAAGGTATAAATATTTGCTTTTGAAAAAATTATTCATCTTTCTAAGACTTAGTTTAGTTATCGTATTATCTAGATTATCTTATTTTAGTAGTTGCTTCTGAAAAAAATAATTATTTTATTAATAACAAATTTACTTACTGTTACTAAAAGAAAAAATTGCAAACAAATTTGTATTGTACACGACAGCAATTCAGCCAGAAATATAATATTAAATATGTTTTCAATATCAGCTGCAAATCTAGAAAAAATGTGTAAGAACATGTGTAAGAAATTTATTCCCCACGATATCTTATTAGGTATGTCATTATTTTGTTATATTTTTCTTTTTCTTTTTATATTTTTTATAATATTCTTTTGTTTTCTACAAACGCTAATTGGAATTAATAATGCATTTACATCTTTTTGTTGCAACTTAATTATCGTTGCTTAATGTGGTTGTTAATATTCAAGGATCTTGGCCAGGTACAAGTTTCTCTTTTGCTTCAATTTTAAACATTACTACACTTTTTAGAAAAATACAGGGCATGTTCTTTATCGCGGTACCACTCCACTGTAAAGACCTAGTGAAAAGAAACAGCGGCGGGATGCAAAGTCGGGTATTCAGCATACAAATCCTGCACCTAACTATTTACAAACTGAGACGCTTAAGTGGTAAATTAAAAAAAAAAGACATACCTAATTTAAATATCTTGTCATCTATTTAAGTTTTATCATATTAAAAATACTTGCTTAATAAGATAATTATGACGGTTGACGATGCCACGGATCTCGTGCCTGAACTCCATTCCTAACACTTCTCGGATATGCCATTTTCCCAGGCCTAATCTTTCCAAGCCGAGCCTTAGGTTGGAAACCTGCCCGTACAAGTGCAACACTAAGCCTGAGAAGAGGCAGTAAATTCCAGAGTAAACAAAGGTAGCCAGAGCAGCTCCAGCGTACTGGAGTAAGCATGTTATCTGACAATAATATGAATATAAATTATTTATCCTAATAGCAAGTTTGCCCTAGAATCAATACTGGTGCAGATCGTGATTTGACTACTCCCGCATTGTAGGCAGAATTGCAACAGTCTAGTTGCAGTATTAAAACCTGATCGCGCCTCCTGCATCAGAATAATTTAGCCACAACTGCCGCGCAGCCAGAAGTATATATTTGAATGCGGAAGTAGAAAACTTAAGATCATCAACATATTTTGTTGCTAGGGTAATCTTCTACTGTTATTTTTCCAATAAAATAAACTCTTTTCTTTTAATTTTTTACAAATAAATACCTCGTACACAGGGGTCGGTTTGTAATCGAATGGTATTAGCGAGCTGATCAAGGGCTGTCGCTTCTCTGATGGCCCTGGAAGGATATTCAGTTCTTGGCCGATTCTGACTGCAAGTTGTCCGTTCACCGAGCCTGCACCCAGTACCGCGCATATCCAACATATTTTGCGTGTCAACTTGCTACTGTTGACCATGTTGATCATCTCCGCTGTGCTCTTCTTCATCCGCCAGTCGTCTAGTGCACAAGCTAACAGCCTCTGTAAAACTTCATTATTTTTTATCTCAAAAGTACTGGACTGGTATAGGTGCAGAATTATGTTTACCATTCATCAAATTTTACCATAAATAATCTTAATACAAAAAAGGGAATTCAAGCAATTTTCTTTAAAATAAATTCTCTATATAAACAATGCATTATCTACCTTTCCTATGTTGGCGAAATAGGATCATCTTGAACACCACCACCGCAATTGGTAGATTAGCCGTTGATATGTTAGCAGTCATTTCATCTAATTCTCCCCAAATCGTGATTAGCCTTGCTGTTTGCGACACGTTGATAAATACGATGAGAATTGAAAATGTCAAGAAGAATAGAACGGACGAAAGAAATTGTTTGCTTTTTCGGTTGTGCAGGCTCGGCCACAATCCCACAACTCGGAGAATTTTTTGGCAAATGGAGAAGGCATAATCAAAACCTTTTTTGTACTTTAGTAAATGATAGTATAATGGCTCGTTGGAAAATCTACAAGTTTTCTTATGTCTTTTGTCTTATTTTTCAATAATATAAGCGAGAGGCTGCGCACTCCGGAATCCCATAAAGGATTTCCAAAGATTTCCAGGTCTTTCCAGGGATTTTCAGAGATTTCCAGGGATTTCCAAAAATTCCAAAAAGAAGATTTCTCGAAGTGCGCGACCCCTCGTCAAAAATAGCAATTGCATGCATTACTCAACAATTTTATTATAAATGTAATCATAATATGCAATTTTTAAGGACTATTAAGACCAAAAAATATTATCCATTAGATTGAAAAAAAAAAAATGATTCAAGAAATTATTTCTATACCTTTCTGACCGCACATAACGAGGTTCGCGTACTTTTTTTACTGAAAAAAATTTGAAGCTCGATAACAGGAAAAGTCAAAGCGAGGAAAAAAGGAAGTATAATGGATATTCCCTCTTTTTATGACATGTACAATTCGATGTCTAGCTGGCGTGCTTGGATAAACAGCCTTTTAAAACATTAAAATTTTATCTGATTTGGTACTGTTTTAAGTATTGTTTTATTTATGAAGTTTCGAACATTATTAATTTTAATGACAAAAAGTAGACCATACGATAAACTGTTAGAATTTTATTTCATACTGTTATAGGTATTGAGGATTGATGGATCTTGAATTTTAGGATTAGATCTGGTCCTTGTATCTACAAGTGCAACATCAATTCAACAAACACAGCAGGGACACTAGAAAGCGCTACGTTCCTAAGAAAAATGCCCATGTACGGCATAAATCAGGTGCTCTCATCAGTTGATAAATTTAAAAACGTCGATGTCCTGAATGGTGTGTAGCAGCGTCAGGCTATGCACCATGCAGTTACCTAACATCAGGCCATATGATTTACATTTCGTTACTTCATCATGAATTATTTCGGAAATTTTATGCATTATAGTAGACGAACAAGCTAATAAGATTTCCATTTGTGAAAGTAAGAGTAAATATTAGCTTTCCCCAAGGTGGTTTCTTGAAACAATAGAGAGGTCGACATAGTGAAAACGTAAATGAATGGTATTTTATTTAAATTGTACAGGATCGTAACTACGTATCTATAATTACTAAATATAATTATAATTAAAATTTAAAATTTTGTAATTTACAAATTACATCACTTACTTCATCAAATTCTGATGCTCCCAAATGATATCAGCAGCGAAAAGGTTCATTACTGTCGTTGCTAAATTAGAGTACAAAAAAGAAAAATCAATCACAGGAGGAAAAGACGAAATAGCTATACAGAGTTGCAGGAAGTTGGTACACTGACTCCACTGAGCTTCGAAAGGAAAAGGCGATTGAAGAAACGTAGATAGTGCGTCTATCAAGTTTGCAATTATTAAATGCAACTCAATCAAATTATCACCGCATAAATAAGCACTAATATTATTTCAATCATCCCAAATTATTAATAGAAGACCTTTCAAATCTGAAGTTTAATTAATTTTTTTAAATTAATTTTTTTTTTTTTTAAGTTATTTTTATTGCACGAGTAACAACAGAGCGCAATAACATCAAATAATTAAATAATGTAAAATTGAGTTGCGCATATTGAAGAGAACAAAGGAACGCATGTTGGCTCCACAATGAATAAAAAACTTTTCAATATAATAGCGTATAATATCGCCGCTTTAAACTAAATTGTAATGTAGTTGTAAACTTTTTTGTTACTACCGTACCTATTTGGGCTGTACCTGCTTGGATATTAAATGTCATTATGAATTGTTAGCCGCGGTTTATGTTGCGTTGAATTGCAGTGAGCTATACGTAGCCCTTGAGTTGATATATTATCGAAACAATGTAATAATACAGCGAATATGCTCGACGACCGCAAATGGGCTCGCATTAAATTAAGTTCACCTTCGTTCAGACCCGAGCATCTGTACTCATCGTGCATAGCTAGTGCTCGCTAAACAGGGTAATTGTTGATATCCCAGTAAATAATTCTATAATGGAGCCTAGGATAGGTCGATCAATTGCATTGCGGAGTATTAGTATAATTATCCGATTGAAGTGTTTTGGAAGATGATACTGAGGCTACCTTATTATCGAGAGGACCTGCACGCACGCGCCTTTCTTGTTTAGATATAATTGTTTTTAATAAAAAAAATAGACCAAAATGAGTCATATTTTAGTCTGTTAATGAAATGATTTTTTCAATGGTTTCCAGCAATATATTGCACATTTCCATGCATAATTCAACGTTTTTCACATCCAGTGCAATTACTTTGCAGAAAATTTGATTCTTTCCGACATTGTTCTCTGCACCTACGGAACAGCGGCGTGCAACGTACTGAAGACTTTCTGGATTTGAAAAAAAAATCATTCTTTTGCAAAATTTATCCGTAGTGGTATAACTGACAATAGGTATGCCCTTTGGTCTTTAACCTATGTGTCTTACCGTTGGGAAAGATTTCATCCTCGAGGCATTATTGAAAAAGAATAGTATATTACGTACCTGGCCCTGTATAATGAGAAATGTCACAGATCACATATAATTGTTATAGACAAACATGTGATCTGAGGCTTTCTTATTATACAGGGCTAGATGCATATAGTATTTTTTTGCCCGAGGGGCAAGAAATGAGTATCTCGCTTTTTCTATACGGGCCGCGAAAATTCATTTCGCGGCCTGAGGACAAAA
>UXGC01000890.1:0-46689 GCA_900480045.1 Eurytoma adleriae
TGCATCCCCTCGGCGACCATGTTAGTTATCCTATACTAGCGCCCTCCTTCCCGCGGTGGTATTTTTCTTTCCCAATATCGCCGCCTCTAAAATTGCACCTTAATCCATCGCCTCTTTATGTCTACGCCCGCGACGCGCAATGCACTTTTCTCCATTTGCCGGGGAAAATTCATCCGAGGCAATTCGACGCGCGGCATCAGTCACCAGCGGCGCAATTTCACGTTCGACATAAAGAGAGGCCGCGCCGTTCAATTTCCCGGCCGATCCGTAGCATAATGCTCGCGGCGATCCATCAATACGCGTCGGAACAGAGCGAATTCTCGCGGCTATGCGCGCCCGGGCTTCGATCTAAGGGGTGCACATGTGAGCGACCCTCCCTCCCTTTTATTAAGCACTATTAGCTTTTTTCCAAAAATTGGTAATACATATGAAATAATGAAGAAAATAAATAAGATTTATTATTTTATTTTTACTTATGAAGTTACACTGAGAGAAAAAACTTAAAAGCTATGCTTAAAAGGATGCACCTGGTCTAAAAGTTGTGCTCAATAAAAAAATTTTCCATTCCAACAACTCCTAAAGCAGTTTTTTTACGGTTTACATATCCAAGAGTCGTGGGGCCAGGCAACGAACGAGACCCTCCCGATACGCCACGGTTATCGGCACCGTTTTCGCGAAACTGAGAGTCACGTGCGGTACGTATTTCATTTATCGTGGGCTGCGAAACTACATTCATAAATACGTGCCGCTATCTGCGACGATGAGGGGGAGGGGGGGACGAACTTTTACGAGTATTAAGGCAAATGTCATACGACGCTCCGGAGTTTGACTTGAGGTTGTCGGCTGTGTCGTTTTTCGAAAGTTGGGCGGGCTGAAGAAAATTTGAAGGTGATTTACGAGGGGAATTTCGTAAGTAGCGACGTTTACGGCTTCCGCAATTTGGTGCAAATGATACCCCCTCCTTTCTGACTTGTGTAGCTTTATTTGAATCTGGGCTCGTTTGTCTTGTCAAGAAAATCAGCTTAATTTTTGTAACGAGGAAAAGCAAATATGTGAGACCTAAGTTACAGTGCTGAATAAATGTCTGGACTTTTATTCAGAAGCAAATGTCCTTGTAAGCTGGAGTTGATTATTAAAATTAATTTTTCAAATTCTGTGGAGTTTGCTTCACTACTAATTGAATTAAGTATGCATCAGTTATTGCAAATGCAGGGAATATCTCATGTAGAAATAGCTAATAAGTCTTTATAGTTAAAAAAATGATTGCATAAAATAGCTATGAAATATACAATTTTAAAGAATAAAAATCTTTCATTTCAAAGAGAAAGTTAAAAAATTATTTATAGTATTAAAAAATTACTATTTAAGTAATAATTAATATTCATATTGAAAGTAAACTGAAAAGTATTTGTCCATAATATGAGTACGAAGATAAATTATAAAATCGTTAATTATCAATGTCTCCATGAATTTTCAGAATCCATTATTTAATTTGAAATATTATTATTACAGAATTCCAGCATAAATGATGTTTCCATTAATTAACTTATTTCAATTACACAGCAGCATGAACACACTTCAGAAAGGTTGAAATCGTTATCTGACGTATCTGGAGTTTTATCAAATTTTAATATATACGCTATTTAAAATATGACTGAACTTCACCTCGGTAAGTATAAGGTATTGATCGATACATCTTTACATTACATTTAAATGATGTGGATTAAATAATAAATCTTTGATTTTAAACATAACTTAACCTCGAGATTATTACGCAATTTATATCTAATTTGTTGCAGCTTTCGCTGATTCATTAATACCGTTAATTTATAATTCTACCAAATTTACTGTGATGTTTTTTTTTGAAGTTTATATTACAGAGATTAGAAAAAAATTATGAACAAATTAACTTAAACGACCCATTGTAAATATTGAATGTTTAATTCTACCTAACGTTTCAATGAGTCGGAATTAATTCATTGTAAAAGAATTGCAGTACAGCTTCCTCTTTAATTCAGTAATGAATATAGATTTTCCTTCACACGTTCGCTTTAAGCTTTTCAGATGAAATAGACAGACCATGAAAAGCGTACGGGCGACGTCAAATTGCGTTTGTCATTGC
This sequence comes from Eurytoma adleriae, assembly GCA_900480045.1. Taxonomy (NCBI): domain Eukaryota; kingdom Metazoa; phylum Arthropoda; class Insecta; order Hymenoptera; family Eurytomidae; genus Eurytoma; species Eurytoma adleriae. Next base: position 2,123 of record UXGC01000890.1, read on the forward strand.
TGCGATGATTTAAATTGAAATTCCAACCTTATACTCACCCTGCTTTCTAATAAAAACGATAATTATTGCAGAGGAGTGAAGACGTGAAAAACAAATAATGAAATTAAATTCAAAATTTTTAAGATAGGATCTGAATTTTAATGCATTAACTATTAATAAAAAAATCGTCAGCACTCAGAATTTGACATAATGCCATTTCTGTGTTTTGTTTTTAAACCGAAAGATATAGATAATATTGAATAATGAATAAGAAATTATATATTATATTAACATTAGCCTAGTGAAGGTAATGGGATGAAGGTGTATGTGATTAAATGAATACTAAAAAGTGCAAATGTTCGAAAAAAACTTATATACTAAAAATGACCGTTGGAACTTTCCTTTTTCCGCGGAGAACTGTACACAATGGCCGTCTTGTTGCACACGTATTGTTACTCCGGGAACAACCTTCTCCCGGGTTAGCCCTCTCGGCCGTCCCTCAACCCTCGCTTTCCCCCTCCACTAGGACGTAGGCCCCGCCAGGCCCGCTTGGGCTTTTCGTATTCGGGGTTTTCCAACCTTCCCTCTCTTTCACTCCGCCTCTTTCACTCCGCCTCTTTCTCTCTCTCTCTCTCTCTCCCTCTCTCTCTCTCTCTCTCTCTTTTCCACTATAAAGGCATAAGTATACAATGCAGGTAATACCCTGTAATTAATACCAATACATTGACCATGCCCCTCCCCTTTTCCTTAACTTTCACTTTAACTCTTAGCTTTATACCTGATCAACTTATAAGTGAAGGTTTCCTTCCATTCTAAGAACTATTAATGAATATTACGATAATTAACATTAAAAGAAGTTCCACACAGGTAATATTTAACAATGACACATTATTGCTTAGAGTTTTCCCTACAATTAGGACTGCAATATATATCACATAAAATTATGCTCTCAGCATACTGCATTATTAGTTTTGCAGAACCTTCTATTGCGCCAAAGTTGTATTTTTTAGATATTATAATATCTAGAAAATTTTATTTTTGTAGATATTTAAATATGTTAAAAATTCAATAGAGAAAATAATTTCTTGCTACCTATTCGCGCTTATACTTCAAATTTGTATATCTAATATTTGTAATTCCCCTGTAATACGAAATATGAAAAGAAATTCAGCATTTTTGTACCTATGTATTAATTTTGTATACTCAATATTTTGTATAGGCAGACAAGAATTTTTTAATTTAGGAAAATAATACTTTATTAATACAAAGCAACCTTTCACTTCGATGGTCGGACGCAGAATGAGAACAAAACAATCTCTCTACGATTTCCCTTTTTTTTCTGTTTAAAACAACGAAAAATAAACAAAACGTCTCTTGGCTGACCGTCCGCGAGAGCACCACAGGCTCCTCTCGCCCCGTGCCTCTACCTTTTATCGGCTGCTCTTGCTACCGGTGATAGAGAGAGAGCGGCCCCGGACGATTACCACCCACACATTTCGCCGAGCACGCATGCCTCCGTAATACATTCTATTACGTCGAGACGTTCACCTCCTCTAATAACCCATGCACCTCCGCTAAAGGGAAACCGCTTACAACAAATCTATTCGGGAACACAAAATGTGTAATGTTTTTATAACTTTCAAATGTGCAGAGAAAAATTTCTGTCTTTCCCTAACGACCCGGGAAACCCGATGCTTCAGTCCGGTCAAAACCGAACCGTCTTAATTATAAAAGTTAATGGGGGTCAATGTAGTCATGTCTTGCAGTACGTGCTAATCCTGTACGGTGGACGAAACAAAGGTGAACAGACATAATAAAAGATGTGTCGCGACGGTCGGGTTTTTCCGTTTTCCCCGTAATGACACTACCTGGGTTAAAGGTTTTTCAGGTATTCTCCCACCTTGGACAGTGTGTAAGGTATGCATACCCTCTCTCCTTCTTCTCGGAAGAGCAACTAAAGTGCATTGACTACCCATATATAAGGACCAGAAATGCCTTTAGAGCTCACTTCAGTCTAGCACTCTGCTCTGTTCTGATCTTCTGATTGACATTCTAGCAGTTCTCTGTTAATATTCTCAGAGTACTCCAGTGCGTTTAACCAGTGTGTCTAACCAGTGTGTATAAACAGTGTGTGTAAAAAGTGTGTAACCATGGCAACTCCAGTGAATGTACTTCGTCATTATTTAATTAACAAGAAGGAAATTGTTGAACGTGATCAACATATCGTACTCGGCGAGTTTTCCTGGCCAAAAAACACGAAGACCAACTTTCTAATATACGGGTAAGTTGATTTTTTTTATTAAGGAATTTTATTTTTTAAGCGGCTGTGAGACACAAGCCCCTTTTCTCAGTTATTTACCTGAAACAAAAATTGTTTCAGGGTAAAAATATTAGTATAATATTTGTCGAATATAATTTAGTTGTCGAATATAGTTTAGTTGTGCGACAACTGTAGATCACAATTTTTAACCAATTTTAATGAGACTTGGCTTAAAATATTTGTTTTTAATGTCATTTAGAACCAACGCTATTTGCTAAGGATAATAAATTTATTTCTATTTCAGGGCAAAGCAAATATGTAAAAAAAAAGGGAATTTTTCATTTTTAACATGACCTTTAAGACACCAGGTATTAAATACAAGTGAAAAAATAACAATAGCGTTGACACTAAATGATATTAAAAACAAATATTTTAAGCCAAGTCTGATTAAAATTGGTTAAAAATTGTAGTCCGGCAAGGAAAAAATATTCGTCAATTGATGTCTCAGGTTCCAGATAGAGATATGACCCTAGCTGGATAAAAATTAGTAATATTATATTATGCACCAGGGGAATAAATAAAGAATGCCTTGTATCGCATGTAAATTGGCACCCGAGCCGAAGGCGAGAATGACAAACGTGCGATACGAGGCATTCTTTATTTATTCCCGTGGTTCATACGATATGATTTTTTACACAGCGCGTAAAATGCGTAATTTTGTTCCCGTGCCTAGGGAATCAAGTACGCATTTGACACGCAGTGTGAACAATAAAATATTATATACTAATCATATTAGTATTTTAGTATTTCATATTAGTATTTGCCATTCATATTAGTAATAGTAGTTCATTTTATAATATTATTATCATTTTTTACTTGAAACTTTTTTTGTTTCAGATAAATAACTGAGAAAAGGGGCTATATGTCCCATAGCTCCTTAAATTATTTCTAATAATTTTTTTTTTAATTCTTTATTTCTTATATTCAGTTAACTTTTGAGCTTTTTTTTACATTAATATATTTATTATTTTCAGAACGGACAAGGATGGTGTTCAAAAACAGCACTATAGCCTTGAATGCGTGCTGTATTTTTTTAAAAATACACAGCTTAAACATTCAGAGTATGTACGACAAGCAGCTGCCAAGAAAATTGAAATAGTGCGCCGACCTGATAGAAATCAGTTGTTGGCATACCTAACTGCAGAAGTGCATTCATGTACAGATGTACTTTTTGAAGTACCTGCGCCATTGAAGCGCCCTGCAACTGAATGTGAATCAAGCCGTTGTACAAAGAAACCGCGTTTAGAAAATATATTTTCGTCTATGACCCTTTCTGACGTAATGACAGAGGATAAAATAGCTGACATTAAGGCAAAAAGAATTAGTAAGAAAAGAACCACTATCAAGAGTATTGATGATGTCGAAATGACATATGAAGTTCCGGCTGCGATTGATATGGACATTGAAGAAACTCAAACGATTATCTCCAGAGAACGTCAGTATAAAAACAGAAACACCATTTTACAACACCATACAATGGTAAGTTAATTTTCTTACGATTTTAAAATATATTTCAAACTGCATCTTATAAAATTATATAATACTAATTCGTTCAATTTATATTTTCAGAGATTTGATAATGTATTAGGCATTTTAAATAATATTAAAGAACGCGAAGAAAAGAAACCAGAAATACAACAAACGTCCTTAAAAGTTGCACCTATACCGCGATCAGTACCGTACAATCGGTACAAACAAGAAAAATTCATTAGTAAAACAAATGAAACAGAAGGCTTCGAAATTCACACGACAGGAACGTATTGCGGAGTATCACTGTCATCCATAGGAAAGGAAATAGCACATCCAGCATATTTTAAACCTCATCCCGCTTTTATATCAACACCGCAGCAGTCAACTCAGAAGATGCGTTCGAGCCGAACGCCCATTATTATTGTACCTCCTAACGTTCCCAATTCGATCATCACTATGGACAATGCTAAGGATATTCTACAAGATCAACGGTACATATCCAGTATAGAGAAGCGAAGTCAAGGATTTAAATGTGAGAAAGAGATTCTGCTACAAAGGCAAAAGAAACACGGTACCGTTCCCTACAAAGTCGTCGATAATCCGCAGAAGCTAACGAAAGAAGAGTGGGAAAGGGTTGTGGCAGTATTTGTCTTGGGCCCTCAATGGCAATTCAAGGGATGGCCCTTCAACGGTAATCCTGTTGAAATATTTTCGAGAAGTAAGCATTTTTTCTTAAATTTCTACCATTTTTTGTTAAGATGATTTTTTTAACATTATTAACATAATGAATTTGTTTGTTCACAGTTTGTGCATTCCACGTAAAGTTCGATGACATGCATCTTGATGAAAACGTCGCAGGATGGTCCGTCTCAATCATAGAACTCAGTAAAATCAGAAGGCATTTAGATCGAGCGGCCATTGGGAAGTTTTGGGAAGTGCTAGATAAGTAAGTATCATCGTATTTTATATTTCCTAACTTTACTACAGTAACTTCTAAAGTTTGTTTAAAAAAAAAGACAAGGATACAGATTAAAAAAAATTAATCCGTTATGTAAGATATGAAGTAATTTAAGATTAAGCGCAAATAACTAATCGTACAATTTTGTTTTCAGGCATTTAACACGGACAAAATCACACCTGCGATTCTAGCTGGAGACATACGACATCTTGAACATACGAGGATTTCTACTGTACATACGAGGATTTTTACTGTAAATGTGTAAATACTTATAAGCTCATAAGTACCTATAATATCATAAATACTTGTAAGCTACTTATTGTATCGCTTTTAGATTTATTATACAAAAAAAATTATGTAAACAAGTGAGAAAATTGAATAAATCTAAATTTTTTCAAATATTTGCACTTTTAACTATTTATTACTTACACCTTCGACCAAGTACCTACTATGCCATAACCCATTTCCTTCAGAAAATTGCCTCCGCTTTTTAAAAATTACTGATATTTAGAAACTAATCTTATTTCTTAAAAATATTCGTCATACATATTTAACAAAAAAAAATCCAGAAAGAAATATTTTCAAGTATGAATATGATTTAAACATCAGCAATCTTACAGTTAGTTTCTTCAAACTTAATTTATAATCCGTAAAATTTATAAAATTTGGAAAACATCCTTCATTTTTAATTATTTTTAAATTAAACTTCCATCTTATTGTCTCGAAACGATTTTAATTTATATTACATATCTTCCTCTATGAAGAAGCAAAAATAGAGGAGAAAAATCAATGTCTGTACTAATTAGTAATAAATTTGCCGATCGAAGGGAGTATTAAGTTGGCAGGAGGAACGAGTTTAAAGCACTTCCGACGATGGCAGCAGTATCGTAGTTATATCACTAAAGGCGACTACATTATAGCGGGATTCGATTACCGCATGTCGCGACACATGCTCCGGCAGCTTACGTTTTCGCGCGCGACCCCGTGGGTAGGCACTGGGTTCGACCCCTTTCGCGTTACACCTACGTCACTCTGTACCGTACCCGCACGAGCAGACAAGGGATGTACCGACGGGGGGTTGATTAAAAATTTTTATATGTTGCTAAAAATATCTTTCGAAATTCATACACCATCGTTATTTACGCTTAGATTGTTTTACATTACATGAAGAAAATTTCTCATAAAAATTAAACTCATTTTTTTATAAAAATTAATATGTAAATTCGTTATGTTGAAGTCAAGTAACTTCCTTGGTCAAGATTTCGAAAGACTTAGTAAAAATTGTAACAAAGATCGTAGAGAAGTAGAATTTTCTAAGTAATTTTTACACTTCGGGGGGTGAATTTTATTATATCAATTTACTTTAACTTAAGGTGGTACAGGTAGTAATTTTTAAGAGGAAATTCTTTCCAGATACTTGCGATGTTGCAAATATAGAATAATATATTTAGAAACATAATTGGCATTTATAAATGTTTAATTTAATAGTATTTGTTTTATCAAGCGCTTTAAGCTATCAATTATAATCTCATTTTTAAGTGTCGAGTATTATAAAAAGCACGAACATTTATTCATTTCGTTTAATTTAATCGAGATCAATTTGACGAAAGTTTTTATGTAGGTCAACACAAGGGAGGAATGTAGAACTTGTAAAATTAGCACATTAGCGAGGACATTAGAAGGCAAAATTGTCGAGAACAAGAAAAATGAACTTGAATAATCATGTTCTTTAAGCCGCAGATATTATTCAGGCTTGAAAGTTCAAGCGAAACGATGCTAAAGCTTAATCTACGGAGCACAAAAAGTTAGCACTAAAGCTAAAAGTACGTACGTAAGATACGCACAATTAATTTTCCTCGTAAGCCCGTGCAATTTACTATTACCAATTAACAAAACTCGGAAACTCATGCTTACGATGTATCTCACTTAACTCGCATATTTTTACCAAAGTAAAAAGATACTTGTTCTTAAATTTGTATTAGAATTGTATATTTTTCATATAGGTAGATCCTTTGAAAATATAGTAATTGCCACTTTGTCTTTAATAAATTTAAAAGATTCCATTGAAATTAAAATAAATTCTACATGACATGAAATAAAAACGATTAAAAAATGCAGAAACTGAAATGTGTACAACATTTGAATAAATATGTAAATAAGAGTAAAAAAAAGTCGTAAATCACAGAAGACACTAATATCTTGCCTGGTTATAAATGATTCTCGATGTTTCTGAAGGATGAAGCAGAAGTATTCATACACTGTTTGCTGCGGTATCATTTGTCATAGCTCACATTTTATTAAACAATGTACAAACTCATTGTTAATACTTTTAGAAACAAAAATTAATAAACGTAACACGAACAAAAGAATGTGATAATAATAATAAGTAAAGCGAAAGTAAAAAAAGCACTTTGTTCTGCTAATGAAAAAAACATCGCTTTATATAAATCCATATAGATATATTCATAAAAAGAATAATCCATTTTATTTCCGTTTGTATTTTTTCACTTAGAAGAGGATAAGGGGCGAGGGTTCTGTATTGCTAAAACTCTATAGAATGATGCTTTGGTCCAAAATAATAAACCTTTACTTTGGGATTTTCTTGAATGAAGCCTAGTAGCAAAGGTAAAAGACATTTTAAAAAAAATCTAGAGTATGCATTTATACAAAATTTAATTGCTCGGAAACAGAACACCGTACAAACATGCGGTCAAGAATATGAAAATAAAATACAATACATAAGATTTGCAATTTACGATTTATCGGACTTAAAACTCTTTACAAATTCAAAAATTTTATGCAAATAAAATAAGTTTCTTTAAAAGGTTATACAATATAATTTCCTGTAAAAAAAGTTTATATTTTTTTCGTAAAATGGATTAGAAGTCAACAATCGATCTCTATTCTTTCTTACTCACACACTCTAATACGAGACAGCCATTAGACTTGCAATTAGAGTAGCTCGATTTTTCTAAAATAGAAAAATAGAATAAGGTCATTTTTCCAATTTTTACTCTTTCGCAGACTTTTGACTCTTCGCTTATATTTTCACTCTCGAACTAATTTTCAGCGTATGTGTCGAAAAGAAACTAGCCCTAGACTATTTGCGAACACGAGCAAACATCGTGTTTCCTTTGAAAATAAACAGTTATACGAGCAATCTAGCGTCGAACGTGAAAAAGCTCAAGAGGATTACATTTACCGCTCGGATTAGCCGACCGCCGGTTTAGCTCTGCAGCGCACGGCAACGTGTGACCCCTTTGCCATTTTCAAGTGAGGGGCGAGGGGAGAAGAACGCGAGCGACGATGCGTGTTTACTTCTGGTCCCCCGCTAAACAGCTTGAGTGGCTTTTCAATTTTTGGTCCACTATCGCTGTATACACCAGCGTCGAGCGCTAGATTAAACGCTTGAGACCAGCCATGCGCGCGAGCTTTTAGGGTGTAGTGAAACCATTGTTTTGATGCGATGTGGGCCATTTCTTCTTCATTCTAAGCCATGTTGTTGGCATTTAATTAACCACTCACCTCGTTACTTTCGATGCTATATTTTATACTAGCAGTGAGAGAAATTCTTTCAGTTTTTAGTTCACAGTAAAAAATTTTTTACGAATAGCACCATTATTTTTTACAGAAAAAGAAAAATGATGGAGCTTTTTTTATAAACATTTCTTCTGACAACTTTTTAACCACACAATTATTAAAACAAGTAATAAGTAAAACTGACATGATCTTTTCTTAAAAATACTCGACATTTTATAAAAATTGTCTAACATCCGAGAAAAAGTAGTCAAATGTCCGTGGGAGTATTTCCGCGCAGGCACGGTAAATCATTGGCCTGCTGGCACGGTCATTTTTCTTTTATACATGCAGCAATTCTTCTTCGACTGCGTCCCCCTTTTACAAGTTATATTATATTTGTCGGACAGGTCGCACTGTGTTAAAACATAAAATATTACATGAATGATATGAAAGACTCTAGAATGTTTATTGCATTTAATCAGATGCTACACCCGGTAGAGATATTCTCTCCAGATGTCTTGTAATAAAAATTTGTCAAAGTAGGCAAAGTAGCCTTAGGTCGTAAATGAATGCTGAGATTTTATGAACCTAAATATACATTTCTACATAAAAAACATTTGTTTCATAAAAAATAATTGTTTTTGCCATTCGTCTCTGACAACTAAACATCTGTTCAAAAGCGTCTTATAAGCTGTCGATAAATTTGACTTATCAATGTTTTCATCCTTTTCATAGAAACCAAGCATTAAATCTTTTTCCATGCATAAAATAAATAAATATTTTTACGAGTTTCTTTAATGAAATTTATCTTTTACAACGACCATGAAGTTTTGCCCTTACGCCGAGAAGCCACACGTATAGTAGCTGCAGTAATAAACACATTCACACTTCACGAGACCATTTGCAGCGCGGCGCATGAATAATTAATTCAGAACACAAACAAAACGTTTTAGCCAGATTGAAACTTTGTAAAGTGACGCGAAGATTAGGTTGGTTTACGCCGGAACTACATCAAACTTCGTTTTTATGCGCAAAGTTCAAGCGAAGTTGTCTAATTCAGGTGTATGGAAGAAATTTCAAAGAATCAGCATTACGGCTCTGAGATATTTTCACTCAGTCGGGGAAAAAAATCGAGGTACAGCGACGGATACCAATGCGGTTAAATCCTGTGCAGCGAGTTACCTCTAGGGTGATTTGTAAGCGAGATTAAGATGAGTTTCAGCGAGTTATTTATTTTCAGCGGAAAAATACCAAGGTAGAGTAATACTGTCGTCTTAAGGGATTTTCGTGAAGGTCGATATTAAGTATAAAAAATTGTAATGCATATTTTAAAAAGATAATCCTGAAATTCCTAAATTATGTAAAATCGATATTCTGCATTGACAAATGCATAATGCATCAAACGAATTTTTGTCTTGAAATTTTATGACTAATTCCTTATATAATAATTGACCTTTTATGAAGCATTTTTGAGAAATGTTTTCACTCATTATGTCTAATAATGAATTCGCCAGTTTTTAGTCATAAAATCATCGAAAAGTCGTTTAAAAATGGTCACTTTTTACTGCAGTAATGCGGGTACTTAAATTTTAACGAATTTTGGACGTATCTCTCTGCTTATGTTTAATAACGCTATAATTATAAAAATCCACATTGTTAGAGCGTCAAAGCGAGGCTTCCGGGTTCATTCGTCCGCGCTAACAATGAAAAAATTCCTTCAGGCTTGCAGATGCCGTCGCGCTCATCCCCCGGCCGTCCCTCATTTGCACACGAGATCAAAATTTAACGAGAAGTTTGCCGCGCGCCCGAAAAAGGAACGAAAAATCGGTGCATATTTAATCCGCGCCTGTTTTTTGCGCCCCGTAAAAACTTTCCGCTTTGTGCGCGGCGCGAAAAGGAAAGAAAAAAATCAGGGGAAAGCAGAGAAACGCAGCTTACAGTCGAAGAGGAAATTCCGTCAGTCGCGCGTTTGCTTGCGCGAGCGCATAGAGCATTACGTCGGGATTTCGCTTGAATATTAAATTTAGCGCGATGAAAAAGGAGAAAATCGTCGCCGAAGGGCCTTGCGAGTACAAACGCTTAAGCGCAGTTTCGTTGTGGCTCGCGGCGTCGGATAAGTTCGCCCGGGAGCTTTAAAACTCGATCCTGATAGAGCACTAAATTTGAAAAGTTTAGACCGACTTTCGACGAGGGGAAACACATCGATAATTCCCGCGGCGATGAAAACTTGCGCGCCGCCGGTAACCGGCAACCGTCTTAATTAATTTATCGATTTTTCATAAGTCTCGGTTCTTAATAGCTCGCACAAATCGCCTTTGCTCGCACGTAAAGAAGGAAGTGGAGTTATTGAGTCGTTTCTTCATTTTTTTTTTGTTGGAGGCAAAATGAAATGAAAAGATTTGACGAATCACGGGGATAAATAAGAGCTAAAGCAAATCTTTTTTCCTTCAATATTGACGCTTCCGTCGATACCAGCGCGATCCAATTTTGATAGAGAGGGTCGACGAAACGAAAGCGCGTGTAAGTACATTAATCGCGAAGAAAAAATTCGTTACATTTGTATAGGCGAAAGGTACTTTCTTTTACATTGGGTTGATGCGATAACACCGGTATACCATTAATTTGGCGTGATAATGAGAACGTCCGCAAATTCGAACGATTTATTTGAGGAATTGCGCTTTTCGTCCCGCATGTAATTAGCTCCGTGAAAGGCAGCTTTTATTACTCAATTAATCGTTAGCTGCCGGTTTTCATAGAAAAAAAAGGAAGGGAGCATGAGCACCGGCCGTTTGCGTGTCTGCCCATTCAATTATCTTACGCGCTTATTAATATTAACGAAATGAGGCTTGGCGAAGGTCAAAGTCGAATAGTCGGGACCATTAGACTTCGTTCTACGCACGTGAAAGCATCCAGAGAGGACAGGAATGCTCATTTACGTGTCCGCAATTTTTTTTTCTTTTTTTCTAAGAGCACAAGTTGAATTAGTCTACTAGGATGGAATTCCAAATGATTTATCATGAACTTTCATGGTAATAATTGCTTAAATTGTTAAAATAGAGACATTATACATTATAAATATTTTATTACTATTTTATTGTCTATAATTCAGCTCTATTTATTTGTAATAATTATGATTTATAATGCAAGTATCTATCATTGTTTACTTATACAAGAATTTTACAAGTAAGTTCTGGAAAATCATTAAGATTTTAAAATATTTATGTGTATTACTATTCAATATCGATAAGCGTTAGACTTCTCTGTTTGAGTCAAGTTACGTTTGCATTGTCATTATTTTAAATTACAAACTAATCAGTATAATAAATTTGATCTTATCAGGCATCGTTTTAAAAAAATTTTAAATTATCGCTTCGTTTTGAAATAGTACTCTAATAAATTGTTTCTTAATTATTCTTTATCATAACTTATCCTGTACAAAAAATATTCATAATAGCAAAAAATAAAAAGTGAATCATTGCAGTATGAAATGCAATATAAGTAATTTTTACAAAACTGATCGGTAATATTTATTAAAGTTTTGATCGGATTTTCCTGGAAAATTTTACTGGAAACTCGCCTCGTAAATAATAGTTTATATGGATTTTCATCACAAATTTTATTGAAAAATTCTATCCCCGTACGATGATTTATCAGTATATGATCCCCTAAATTTAAAACAGCAATTGCTTCATAAAATTGATGTACCCTCTCTCTTGTATGTAAAAGAAAATGTGTCCTACAGATTAATGTCCACGATATCGTCATCTTTAAACTACGAGACAAATTCAATTTCTCCTCGAATTCGTTGATAAAATGACTTCATGACCGCAGCGTCCCGCAAGAAAGCGACATTTTCCACTTTCTGAAACGCAGCATAAATCCTTCTCAGCGACGACGTCTCAATTCTCCGGTCGCTTCCTCCCATCAGCATCGCAAAACCCGAGAAAAACTCGCGACTCCCGGGGTCGGGAGAGTCCGCCGCCTCTTGCGCAAAGCTCGTCACGTTTTATCCGCGGGAGGCGGAAGAACCGGCCAGCTCGTGTCGCCTCGCGCGTATTACTCCCTTCGCCGGGGAATCACATGCCCCCCCTTCCGGGGGGCTGGAAGATGAGGAGGTCGCGAGCGTAAGCCGCTTAACGTCCAGGCCAGAGGGAAAAAGGCGGGGGAGGGGCTGCTCTCCTCTCGTCTCGGATATCTCGAGCTACGTCTTCCCATGGGGTTTTTAAGGCCATTATTTCCTGCTCTCCGAGCCGAGCGCTGTATCTTTTTCCCCCCTCTCCTCCCCCCCTTTGTACTCGTTCCCCGCGGCGCTGGAGGGTCGGCCGAGCCGAGCGACCGCGAGACCCTTGTGAAAGCGGAGGGAATTAGGAGGAAGAGCGCGAGACACTCGCCTAGACCCTGCTTTACTTAACTCCTTCCGCGGGTTTTCCCCTCGTCTCCGTACGGGCGTCGGCGCGTGGATTTCAGATGTAGCACTTCACGAGAAAAAGTAATACCGAGCCTGTGTTTTTCGCGCGCCGTACCTTTAATGGCGCTCGAGTTAATGGGGCGTGAACTGGATCCTCGGGGATGTCAACCTGGCGCGCGACCAGTCGTTTACTTTTTATGGTGACTTTGCGGGGATTGGGTACAGATGGATTAAGATGAAAATGAACTGTACTTGATAAACGCCGGGAATCAGGTCATAAATAATCATAATTAATCCCTGCTAATGGATTACCTTTAAGTAATTCATTGCGATGGACTATCAAAATGATAATGAATGGACTATGATGTTTTTAGGGTCTTGCGTTTATAGCTCATTAAATGAGATGAGATTCATTGTACAGAGTAAGATAATGTCGATAGTTCTAATGAAATCGAACAAATTATAAACTTTAGGCAACAAAGTTTTTTACAATCCGTAATAATTTCAATAGATAATATATATATATTGTTCGTAAAGAAATGATTGTACAAAATTTAAATGACATATGTACAGTACACCTTACAAAACGATAAATTAAGATATTTTTAAATAAATAAAAATCTATAAAAAATACTTCCTATGCTTTTTTTTATTTCGTTAAATTAGTTATTACTTTTTCAAAACTATACCAATATCAGATATCATAATCTTTTTACTTTAACTTTAATCTTGATCTACTTTAAAATAAAATATGCACAAACAGATTGATTGCGTCGTGTACATGTGAAAAAAGTGGGACAAAGTGACTTATTGGTGTACCTATCGTTCAATTGAAGTTGGAATTGACGATTCGGCCTTGTTTTTTGGGTCAAGGGGGCTTCAGGGAAAACAAACAGGATTATCGAAAATAGCGAAAAATTGTTAAGATGAGTAGCGCATCGAAAGTTTTGCCTTTCGTTTCAACACTCTTGCATTGAGAAAAATGTATTCCCGAAAGTGAATCGAAGATTCTGAACGAGCAAATTTTAAGAGTAAAACCTTTTCGATAATACAGGCGAACTAACAGAAATTTGTAGAAGATTCAACAAGTGGACAAATTCTTAATTTCTCAGTCTATATTTGAAGTGGAATTTAAAGTGAATCTTTTTAAGGAAGTATCTCTAATATTAAATATGAATATTTTTTTTATTTATCAATTGAGAAGCGACTTTGCAATTTAAACATGCTCTATTTAGTAAATTTATACTTTTTATATTTTATTTTATTTCTTGCACCTCTACAAGAGTTAAAAGTCTCGTATTTCATCGAACGTATCGATTTTCAACAAACAACCAATTATGCTTCTATGTGTCCAGAATATAAAAATCGGATTTTATTTTACGACCAAGAACTACAGCTTGTTTGAAAAAAATGGCCCAATGCGGAAACTATTTTTAGCACTGTAATTAAATACTTTTTTCTATCACCTATTTCAATACATTTATTACAATAGATTGGAGTCCATTTCTAATACACCAAAATGGTTTAGTTTCACAGAACACACTCACACAGAAACCGAAAAAAATAGCCATGGGATTAGTCTAATGCCTTTACCAATTTACTTCGACAGGTAGAAAATCACACACATTATATTGAATCTGAGTTATACAAAAGGTTTAAAAGAAAACTTAATCTTAAAACTTAGTTTTAAGAGATCAAAAAGTTTTATCTCATAGGCTCTAACATTAATGTTAGATTACCTTTAATATAACAAATCAATCAATGAAAAAAGTTAAGCAATACAAAAAAACTAACCCACAAGAAAATTCAACAATTTCTTAGACCACGTAATCCTGTAAAAGCTGTCCCTCGGCCAACACAAATGAATTCCCAGCGACTGACAGGTCTATCCCGAAAGTTCATCCAGTCAGAGCGTGATCGATTTTCCGCGCGATCAATTACCCCGGGCTTCCGGGCCTTTCTTATCAGCCGTCTCCAGCGCGTCCGACTGCTGTTCGCGCCCGCCCGAGCCTCACATCTCTATAACACGTAATAGCTGTCTTGTCCCCGTCTCAGGATCAGCCCGTCCAGGCCCGCGCGAGCCGGCCTGATTGCCGTGGCGGACGTCGGGAAGCCCCCCGTCGCACGGCCAAGTGTATAAGTGCCCCCCTCCCTCCGCGAGAGCCACTTTCAATACTCCACTTGCACGCGATTCATTACTCGCTAATAGCGAGCGTAATGAAGGGACCGTTACGTAACCCAATTTCGACAGCTGCGACGGGCGCGTTTAATGCACTTTCGCTGGATCGTTTAAATTTCAAAGGAAAGGAATACTCCCGCTTGGGTGGGATTTTACTGGGGATCTTCGGAAGGAACGTGAAAAAAATGGTATTTAAAAAAGAAAATGCAACGAGTAAAAAAATCCAATTCAGGTTCAAATATTCGAATCGAATTAAACGCAGTCTCTTGGAGATTGAATTTAAATTGATGCTAATGGTAAACTGTTACCGTATTTATTAACTATTATCAAATCTTTCCCTTAACCTGGAATAACATGTTTTTTATTAGACAATTTAATAGTTTTTGGGGTGCAATGTATCATTTAAAAAGGTAGGATCGAGCTTTAATATTATTTTAACTTTTCCGAGCACGACCCTGAGTTATCTCGTTCAAAATATATGGGTTTCCTATCTATAATGCATGCGTAGGAGGGTTAATGCTTTTTTGATATGTAGCTTGCACGATGCCTAAAAGATGCTTTTAAAATATTAAAAAAACAAACTTGTCCGTTACTTATATTTTGCTGTTAAAAATTTATTTTAAATACAATTGCCGAAATGTAACTGGCAAATAAATTATTAATAATAAACTCCTGATTGTTACTGACATTACAATAACGAGCGAATCTTAATTACATCAAAACTTTTTACCAACAGTTTCAATTATAAAAATATTAACCCTCCTGTGTACTTGATGACCTATGCTCTATATTTGAAAATTATTCTTATACGTCAAACAAAATTTCTGAATTTTTTTTAATCCTTTTCAATTTTGTTCCATTTTAAAATTTTCTTCAAACTAAGTGAAGACAAATTTGTACAGTCAAAGCATTGTTTTATACTTTTTTTCAAATCGTTAGCGAGCTTTGTTTCGCGAAAAGCACCGTACTGGAATATACTATCAGCCGTCTCTTCCGGATGGGATTCGCCGAACAGGCATCATTATCGCCGACAGCTCGACGCGCGCCGTATTCCAACTTTTTTTTTAACAATCCCGCCCTGAGCCACCTGCCGCGCAGTTACATGCACAATTACAAAGCTACCGTCGGAGCTGCCGGAGTACACCGGCGCGGAGGATCGTAAACGCGCCTCATTTTGTAAATGGAGGTCCTTAGGTGTATAGCTATTTCGACGATTCAGACTCGCCAACCGGGGGACTGATCGATAGGAGCGTTCTTCTCCGCCTTTCTCGCTTATTTACTCGTTCCGCCGGCTCCCCGCCCTGCCGCTCTTTCTCTTTGCGCCGCGGAAGTTAATTTGCCCGACTCACGTAGAGCACGACGCTTCCCGTCCCTCCCCCTACTCCCCCGCTCAGGCTAGGCTCTCTTTCCTGCGCTTTTCGTGACTACGTCCCGTATAGTCTCGCCCGCGTGACTGTACGTCGACGCCGTTGCTACCTGTCTGTCTGGCTAATCAGCAGTCATTGCGTGTACTTTTTTATTTTAAAATGGTTTGCGTTTATTTAAATTTTTAACCATAACGATAATATGCTTTAACTTTTTTAGCATCAGTTGTATGATTTTATTTTATATTTATTTTTTCATGTAGGGAAGTATTACGCGTAAAGTATAAAATTTCAATCATGGTAATTTTCACGGAAATATATTTATTATAGGAGCTATAAAATACTATTTTTTTAAAGCTATTTAAAAAAAGCCGATTAGTTTGAAAGAAAATCTATTTTTTTAAATCTGTTTTCTTTGTTCCGCAATAAATTAAGTAAAAATGATTATTTCTCTATAAACTTATTTGATTTGCAGCTTGGTTTTATTATTCTCTCAGATAATTTCAAATTTGCATTTATTTCATCTTTCTGAATCAGCAGATTCAGAGTCAACCTGGCGGTAAATGTACTAATATTACGCGCTTATAAGGCCTATTCGCGATGTAACTTAAATCAGTTCATATTAAATGAAATACTTGATGTAAATAACATTGCGTTTAAAGGATAAATAAACTATCAGTTAAAGATAAGATACTGAGGAAAATGTTTAAATTTTCCCGTCTTATGAAATATGCAACGTGATTTGCTGCAGGTATATCAAGAGATCGATGCTAGAGGACGAAACTAGTTTGAACACAGTCTGCAGACCTTGAGACGGCTAAAAATATGATTCATCGCATATTAAAAAGGATACACCAATTTTTAGAACCGAACGAACAAAACTGCTCGTAAATAATACACACCAGAGGCTAAATCAGTAAAGTAACACTGAATAAATAAGTACGCTCACGTCTCACCCGTTCAAATTGATACATTAAATTTTTTTTAAACTTCACAACCCAATAAAATTCACTGCTCCTCCCGGCAATGATAAATTGAGAGTGCGATCGAAAATCAAGATGCTAGCGAAATTTTTACGATCCGCCGTAATCCCAAAGGATCGGGTCTCCCGCGGAAACGCTATCTCTTACACCTCCGAGCGCAACAAATCACCGAGTGCCCGAGACTTTTGCGATTCTCGTATAACGACGATGCCATCCGCCGCTGGGGGGAAGCAGGCTTCATTCGATACCGCGTGGCAATCGCATTTGCAGTCTACTCCGCGAGGAATTCGATGCGCCTATGCGCGTGCACATTCTGCCGCTGTGCATACAGAGGCGCGTCTGATCGGACGCGGCTCGTACTACTGCGGCTGATTACGGGCGGCCGTTACTACTGGCAAATCGATAGCGGCTCAAGAAGCCCGGCGAATCGAATGAGGGAGTTTAACGACGTGAGCGATGGATCGAGTTTCTTTCTGCTTGAATGGCCCGCGAAAACGACTGGTAAAGTGAATCTTTTTTTTTGTAGTTTTGTATGAATAGTAATGCAATGCTTAGCTTTTGATGACTTTCGTAAGTTAAATAGGTTTGAATATCGTTAAATAGGCTTTAAATTGATTGACAGATAGTGGGTGTTAAGGTTTTTATGTCAAATTAAATTTAGTAGTTACTTTTTATTGTAAATGTTTTCTAAATCTTTTAATAATAAATAACCGTTGTAATTGGCTTTCGAACGATTCTATGGTACACTCATCAACGATGAATATTTGAACGATGAAAACAAATAAAAGATTTATTTGAGTTTAGTCTACATTTCAACAGTTTTTTTACTACCTCCCTTAGAAAACTGTGGAAACTGTGTAAATTAAAAAAAAATATTTTTATAAAAAATGGAATAAATAAAATAAGACTTCGCACAGAACTGATCATATTTAGAGTACGAAGAATATTAGCAGAAGTGTTTATCTTTGTGATCACAGGAGTACAAACTTTCGTAAAGTTTCGTAAAGTACAAAACTATATTTAAAAGCTAATTATTTAATCAAATGAAGCAAAAGTTGCCTCATTTCATTAAATAATTTAAACATATTCCATTCATTAACAAACTTCTTAAATGGTGTTGAAACTGTAATTGATTCCTACGTTTTTCTATCTTCATTTAAACAATGTAATATATTATTAACAGTAATATGATTCTAATATCTTTGTATTCTGTAAATGAGCAATCATAGGTGAAGTCTTATCTTATTTCTCAGATTAGCTCAAAGAAATACTAAACCGACAGTATAAAATGATCCTGCCTTTTTTATAAAAGAATTTTTGGAAAAAATGTTCTTCAAATATTTATTTGTATAATTTACAATGTCCCGAAGAAGAATATCTTAAAAAGGACTATTGTAACGTAGGCTTGACTTTAATAAAATTTCGTTTTATTAAATTACTAGTTCAATTTGATCGTTCGTGTCCTCTCTGTTGATCTTTTAATAAAACTTGGGTAAAGCGGACACCTAGCAAAGTGATTTATTTACGAAAGAAAATTGCCCAACCAAACAAAAACTCGTTTTAGATAAAAATTACAAAAAATTGAAAAGTTTCACTTATAAAATTCAAAACAAATAGAAAAATTCTTTATTTTATTTTTCTGGAAATTATTCCAATTTTTTGCGATAATGACAGTCTGAGAAAAATACAATGCACTACATAATTACAACTTTTATTAAGAGATTTATCTTTACGGAGTATTGTTCTGTTTTAATAGCATTCATATTTCTTAAGAAAAAAGATTTCCTTCAAAGGTTATTCAATACATGTTTCATTAAATTCGCGTAAGTCGAGAATACTTTAATCAATATGCATTGAAAGTTCCTTGAAAAATAAAACTGCAAGAATAAGAAAGACGAGGGACTAAAGGAAATAAAGGTTTGGATAGAGAGATTGAAAAACTTTAAGCTACCACGACGAAATTGTACAGAGTTCAAGAAATGGAAGTCTATCGACTTCGGATAAGACTCTAGAAAATACGTCTTTGCTATTGATCGGATTTGCTAATACTTTCTATAATCTCCTATTAAGGTCTCGTAATATCAAGAGCCTCTTATATTTATGCTTTACCTTATTCCTTTGAATATCACGTAATTCTATATAAGAAAAATTTATATTTATAACTCGGAGATAAATGTTTAAGTATAAAATTACAATAAATTTTTTGTAGTCTATTCACGATTTAAATTGAATTCTTTTTAAAAATTGTTTTTTTACTTTTCTACTTTTTAACTGCTGTCATTATTTGTCAAAATTTTTGTTTTATTTTGTTATTTTTGCATTAACATTTGATGTTTATTTATCTTCCGCATAAAACTCTTTACGCGGTACGCAATGATTTTAAAAAATGACATAGTTCACTTAGGAACAACATTATGAATTTTTGTAAATCTTTTATATGAATCGCAATTTTTGATGAATTTATCCGCTATGGTTATTTTTCACAGTGACCTCTAT
Organism: Eurytoma adleriae; assembly: GCA_900480045.1. Taxonomy (NCBI): domain Eukaryota; kingdom Metazoa; phylum Arthropoda; class Insecta; order Hymenoptera; family Eurytomidae; genus Eurytoma; species Eurytoma adleriae. The sequence continues at coordinate 21,799 of UXGC01000890.1, forward strand.
ACGAAAGCATAGTACCAAATCAGTTGCAGCGATTTTTCATGTCAATCTACGATCACTTTCGCAGACAGTACGCCAATTTTGACTGAAATATTCCTCTTTCGTGGATGCAAAATGGATCTATGCAGATGAGAAAAGTTATTTAACTTTCGACAATACCAGCCACATTCAAAAATAAAATTATTATTAAATTGTGTTAAGTAACCAGTCAACAGCCGTAGAAACAAACCTCATTGTTTGCAGGGCAATAAATGAATAATAAACAAAAGCGAGCAAACAGCCGAAAGACCGTGAGAAGTTTAGCCGAGGCATCCCGCTTATACTCGCAGACGCAGTTTGCATTACGGAGCAAACTTTGACTTGCCTCATCTCTGGAAAATCATGGCAGACATTTAAAAGGACGCCCGCGTTGCAGTTACGCGCTGGCCCTAGGCGAGATTTAAGTCGAGTGCATGCTAATGCAGATGGTTTGATTAAAATCTAGAAACTGCGCTAATCATAGCGCGAAAGTTGTTAAATTGCCGTGTAATGTCCTGACAAAATATATGTATGCTTTGCATGAATTTTTTGGATGCGAAATATTTATCAAAAAACTAGCGATTCTATGTGTTAATAAATAAAAGTATATATTATATGATGATATAACAATGAAAGTCAAGTATTTAACTTGATTAATTATTTGACAAAATATGTATAAATTATGTAATAAAAATTTAAATTTAAATGTTGTTATTTTTGTTTATGAAATGTTACGCAGAATGTCACGTTTAAAAGTACGCCTGTTATCACAAGAATTATATTATTTTACACCCTGCTTATTTCAACCCTGTAAAATTTTTAAATTAAAATATCCTTTTATGAGTATAGTCTTCATTGAATTTTTAACTAAAATATGTAAAGACTAAAAAGAATATCTGACGCATTTAAGGTTTATTGTATTAATCGCTCAGAAAAGTAAAAGAAAAAGCGAAGTATTTAAAAAGCCATTTGAAATATTGCTCTAAGCAAAATGAAATTACTTTCCAGATGTATGGTAATTAATGCGACCAATAAAGGTAGAGAAATCGTCTTTTTAAGAGTTAAATTAAATTCAATAAAATTACAATTTCCTCGAGACTCGCATCCATCTCAGGCTCACAAAAGAGAATCCGATATTCCCATTAGCCACCAATCGCTCTCCATTACGGTAATAAATCTTTTTCTTCGAAGAAACAATTGCATTCTTGGAGCAAATTTTCTATTCATCCCTGATACGTTAGCTTTTATGTCATTTCTTAGAGCTTTAGGCGATATTTAAAATTTATAAATTGAAGTAGGCGAATACAATATGGTCGAGCGCACAATACGAATCACGATTCTTTTAAAAATTGAATAAGTAAAACTTCACTGAAGTAAATGTCTAGTCACTGAACAATACATGTTTAAATAATTAAACCTATAACAGTTTTTTTATTCACTTTTTTAAACGAATCTGCATAAAATAGACAAATAGAAAATTCAGGTGGACTACATTGTACTCGCGCACCTGTTACTACATCAATAAATTGTTTAAAAGGACGTAAACCAAAAATAAACACACGAATTGAAGTAAACTTTTTTACTGCAAAATAATGCATTCAGTAATCAATATGCAAATCTTTCACGTTTTTTCTAAATTCAAACAGAAGTATATATAATTTTTATATGCTAGTTTCTATCCTATGTAATTTTAGGTCAAGTACAATAAATGGATCTTAAGAAATAGTATCGCAATTCAAATTTACCTTACAATTTCATCAAGTTGAATATTTCAATTATAATTCACCAGTACATACCTGAAACAAAAATGCATTTAACGAATTACTAAACAATTTCTACATTAATTTACAAAATTATTATAAAACATTATTTCTTATGATAACCCAACAGCAATAAAATACCAGAATTTTCATTTCATATTGTAAAATTCAAGTGGAGGAATCGAAGTCATCGAAAAATCAAATGAAAGAGATCAAAGGGATAAAATTCATCCCCGCAAACTTCGAAATTGCCGTCGCACATTCGCTCCGGGCCGAATAAAATTAATATCAGCTCCGATCGCGCCTGTGCACTCCGCGGCAAATTAACTTTTCTTTTATCTCGACGTCGTAAACGCATCCTCGCATCCGCTGCCGATAGCCCCGCGATACTCCGCGTTACACGGCCGAGCCTGGGGGGTTGCGAGCTCCCCTCTTTCGCGCGCTTCCGCAGCGGCTTAATTGGTCGGAGGGGGTACTTTCGCCCCCCTTCCAAAGCGATTCCTAATGGGGCCAAAACCGTTTGCGCCCGAGCGCACACGGCCGATACCGAGCCTCGGGTCTCGGTTTTACGGGTTCCCCGAACTTTGAATGCGAGCGGCGGCTCGAGGGTAGTCGGCTGACGATAACGCACACGTTGTTCGACGATCGTGCGTCGAAGCGGTGAGTCGACGGCTACGCGTCAACCCGACGGTATTTTGTTAATAGAGCATACTTCATCGGGTTTGTTGAGGGCTCCTTCATCGTCACGTCATTACGATTAGTTTGAACGGTATTGCAAGCTCTTGTTTAGGGGGATTTATTATTTAAGGCTCTCGCAATGTTTTAATTTTTTCAAATTTTTCGGGAAAGCTTTAACGAATATAAGTAGTCTGTCAGAACTGAGAAACAATTTAAAACTTATTCGACAAATGCTTCGATTGATAAGCAAAGTGTTTTTAAAAAGCACTTAATTTATTGAATTTCGAGAAGAATGACTTTTTCACAGTAAACAAGCCTTTTTCCAAAAAGTTTTTTTACAATATTTAAAAGATTAATAATTCTTTCTTTTATTTAACGAATTGATGTGGAGCCCTTTTCGATATTATTACAGTATAGAGAAGAATTGCACGTTCTATCAACATTACTATATTTTGCTGAAATTTGTTACCATTCATATTTCATACGAATGAAAAAAAAAATCTCATGCGTAAAGTATCGAATACCGAATTTTAGCAACAATACCAGCCATTCATTGTTTCGAAGCTCTTCGTTCATTTTATCAAAAATTTGCGGACTAAAGACAATTAAAACGTAAATTTCATGACTGCTAAGCTAACTAAAATAATATTGAATTTATCGAAATAAATATACATTTTTATTTTTATTTACTGTTCATTTCATTAAAAAAAGTACTCGAATATTTTGGAAAGTGAAAAATTTTGATATTCCAATATTTGTACGCGTTTCCATGCCAACCGTGAAATTCCTTTCACACAATATTAATCTTTTGCAAAGGTTCGTATCGAACGGGATATCTTTGAATCAATATACGCGGAAATCGGCGTCCCGACAATATTAATCTCGATTGAATCGAAAACTACATTTCGCCGGGGCTCGTAGTAAGACGCGCATCGACCAACAACAACAAAAAATTCGACATCTTTTGTTCGCGCGACCTTTCAAAAAAAAAAAAAAAAAATGCACGTGAGCAGAGAAAATCCATTCGAAAATCCGTCGCGAAGCTCGTCCCTCGCGCGCGAGATCCAAAAACTCAAGCGATTTTTCCGGGGGCCGCGCAATATCCCGAGTATATTAATACAGCTCCGCGCTTGCGGAATCCCGAAGCGCAATAGTCGCGGCTGTGCAAACGGCGCGGCGCATCAAAAGAGCGCGGACGAGGCAGGTGAAAAGACGCGGTGAGCTCGACATATTGGCGCTTCTTTTCATCCCCGAAGTCACGCTGCAAATCCCGCCACGTGCCTCTCCCCGCTCGCTCTCGCCTTTTCCCCCCGGCCTGGGCCGTGGCTTTCAACCGGGCGGGACGCGCACATCCCCGGATTACGCGGAGGAATCCTTTTTCAAAGGGAGGAAAGGGAACGAGGAGGCGTTATCCCAATCGATCCCTCCCGTGGCTTTTCTCGCCGGGAGCGAGATATCATCGCGTCGAGAGCGAGGGGGGAGAGGCTGCCGGGACGCCGCGGCGCGGTAATGGGGCAATGCGAGTGACAAGGTTTTTTTTCCGATTGTTGGGTGTCAACGCGACGTACAAGTTTTTCCGCTTCGTTTGGTGCAAGAGTTTGCCGACGCATTGTTGGCCGATCCCGGCCAGCGAGCCTATATATCGATTGTTGCCGGGAAATATTTTCGACGCTGGCGTTTTCATTATTTACAAGATTGATGAAGTCGATACGCCTGTAATTTCAATCAGGCCGACGTTTCGTTTAACTGAGTTTTAATTATTTACACTCGATATATCGAATGACGAGTAAATAGCAGCGAGCCGATTCGGATTATTGTGAGAATATCATATCATATTGTGAACATTTAATTCAATAATGAAAAGTAGGAGATACTGAAGTCACTTTTTTGAAATTGCAATTGTAAAATGGGACATTACAGAGCAAAGAAGGTGACTTTAGCAAGAATCAAGTTTGTCGCTCGAGTGAAACGAGGTCAACAATAGAGACAAGGGCTAAATGCTTTTAGTTGTTTAACAGCAGTAAATAACAACTTGTTGCATTATTGCAGTGTATTAAATACTAAATTTATTATATATACAACACATTAAACTTTTGATAGGCAGACTTAATTTATAACAATAAATGAAGTCATACTTAAGATTACACTAAGGTTTATCAATAATTATATTATATAGTATGCAAAATAGTATAAAATAAGATAAACTATCTAAAGTTGAATAAGTGAAATTTCACTTATTCAACTTTAGAGGGAGAGAGGCCTAGAAAATGTAGAACAGATCAAATAATAAAAACAACGAAAAATGAAATATTGAAGATGATGGCTGAATACTTTTTCTATGATTTTTATCGAAAAACACCGTCAAATATAACAAAATTTAAATAGACAACTATAAAGAACATCTCATTTATATATTACTAGATAAGGGCATAGTGGGTCACGCATACGATTTTTTAGAGAAGTATCGCTAACCATCTCCTTATGTAAATTTGATCTGCAGCCCCTAAACCTAGAGGTATCGTAGCAACGATACTTTAAGTTCAGAGGCTGCAGATCAAATTTAGATATGTGGTGGCCAGTAATGCACCTCTAAAAAATTATGTGCGGAGCCCACTATGCCCCGCTCTCCCCTATGTAGGTAATTGCCTTTCACGAATCCATATATACCTCTATAAAATAATAAAATTTTATTTCACAAACTTTCGTCAATGGCAATAAATGTACCTTATACACACTTTGAAATATTGAACATTATAATGATACTTTCTTCACCCAGTCCACAGATAAATTGTTGTTACCCCTCAAAATCTCATCCGTCAGCACCTGCTAAAATCTATTGTGGTGTACGCAGATAAGTCAGGTCGTAACAAACAGCCAAGGTAACGATTCTTATGCAGCCCTACTTTTATTAAGCTTTCAGGCTAATGGCACTTTTTGCGCGCGCGTCCTTCCCTTACCTCACCCACTTGAATTTCTCTATCGGCCGCCTTTTATCCCGGTGTCCGCATGATCGATCGAACCGGCGGCCGCGTGACACATTTGCTGCCGCGCGCCCGTGTAGATCTCCCGGCGCTGCGGTCGCGTCGTTTAACTTTCAAATTTTCGCGCAAATATCAATTTAAATTCAAATGACAATTTTCCGCCGCGGCTTTTTGCGCCCGCGTCGACGCGACCGCGCGGCCCATGATTAATGGCCCGCGGGAAAAATATTTTCCTCTTTTAACCCCCCTGCGTGCAGCGCGCGCCTCGACTAATGCACCGAAACGCGCGGTGCGCTCGACCGAATTCCCAGTCATTTTTTTGGCTTAGCAGATTTCAGTCATCTCTTTCTTTTTTTCTATCGATTGTGGGACGTGCGTTTGCATCCGAAATTGCGAACGGATTTTTAATAACAAGTTTCGCGTGAAAGATAAATAATATTGATTTCTCGTGGCATACGTTTGCAAAAACGGGTCAGGAATTTGTTTAAATACCCACTGTTAAAATTCAATGAAAAAGTATCGTTGACTGAGCGATTTTCTTGTTTTTTTGCGTAATGTAGTGTAGTTTTTTTTAATTATGTTTTCTAGATCTTCATTTATCAAAATTAATTCACGATCGAAAATGATAAAAAAAGTAACGGCGAAACTGAAAAAAAATGTTTATTGCTTGACGAATCCTATACGTGCGTTTTTCTTCTTTGACACATAAAATATGTTAATTTTTTGAACCGCGAATATAAGCGGATTTAGTAAGTAACTTTAGGTCGATAATAGAGAGAGAAAAAGAAAATTGGTTATTATGTAAATTATGTGTAATAGCATATATTACCTTCATTACAATCGCCTGATAATAATTGAGATACGTAAATGCGTGGTCATTGAAGCTCGACTGGTAATACCCTTCTCTATAAAGCACTATAGTACTGACGTTACACTACGTGTGTGCTGTGCATGCACAAAAGCCTATTATGTGCTCTTATTACCAAATCTGATTATTGAAATTGTCTCGTATTAAGTTATTAAATATAATCGTGATAATTAGTTTATGAATCCATAAAAATTTCGTGATGTTTTTATAACTTCTTGTTTCTGCATAATTTCGTAAGATTGCAGTATAGCAACAAAATTTGAAAAAAAGTGTTTGCGTTGTTAAGGACTTCTGCAGTGTTTTTAAAATTTTTTTATGTTCATTAAAATTTCAGATATTTATTACAACAAAACATATGGTTATTTTTACACTAAGGCTATTGTTTTTTTATTTTTCATGAATGAGCAAAAGGATAAAGTTTAATTGTCAAACAAATAAATTCATAACAGTAGACATATTTTATATCAATTATTTATACGTATATCTGCAATGTAATTTTGTACAGTATAAAACTTAAATACCTTACGAATTTCATGATTGCACCATTGTAACATTGCGAATTAATTATTTCATTAAATTAGCATAGCTCTAAATGGCCAAGGTGCAATTGTGTAATTCACTTGGACATCCATTAGAAGCACGTAACAATTACGTAAACTGATTTATGTTTCTCATCTCCTTTGAGAGAAAATTTATTATAAATTAAATTGTGCTGTTCATTAAACTATTAATAAATCTTGTTAAATTATTTTTTAAAATGAAGGTCTTTTATGCACTACAATAGATCACTGTTATTTTGAATCAATATCTTTATGCAAACGCTTGCCTAATTGCGTTTGTAAAACTGTTTGCCGTAATCAATGTTAATTTAAATGTAATTAAATGTTAAATAAATAAATAAAAAAGTTACATTAAGATAATTATCAACGCTCAAGTTGAAAGCATGTGAAAAAGAACAGCATGTTCGCACAAAGAATGAATGAAAACTTTTGAAAATACGAGAAAATGTAAAGAGAACGTGGTTGAAAACGGAAGAAAGGAATGTTCATCCAGCGTGCGTCAAAGGCTTAAAAAGGCATGTGAAATTATAAAATGTATAATATTTAAATTCTGAAAAAATTACACCATAAAATGGAATTATTTTAATTAATGTTTAACATAAATGTTTAAGAATATTTGAAAAATCGTTTAATCGATGGGAAAACACTAGGCGATTTTCAACAAGAGACTTTTTCACACGAAGAAATTGATTAACTACAATGATGTTTTTCAATTAACTATCGAGCTGATTGATTTACCATTATCAAGTTCCTCGAATTATTACGATTAACCAAGGCGAACGTAAATCTAATTCTCGCCCCTCGAAATCCTCCAATCTCCTAATATCCGAAAATTTCTTCCGCAATTAAAAAAGAATACTCGCCGGAGAATCGAGTTACGGCCGTCAGAATCAATGTACGTAAAGCCGAAACCGGGAGGGGAGTCAATCAGCGAAGGGCTCTCGATATCTGGCTGGGGGAAAATCTAGCTAATACGTGCCGCGAGCGACTCGAAGAAAGCAGAGAGATACGCAGCCGGGTCTGCCCTATTAGTATTCACCTCGTCGGCTCGTCTTCATATATCGGGCGACGCGTTTCCGCAAGCACGTACGCGGCGAAGTGGGAGGCTGCACGGGAGGCAAGGGGTTGCGCGACATCTTCGCCGTCCCCTTTGGCGTTTATGCGGGCGGAGTACACGCGACGGCACTTTGATCGCTCTTTGTGATTCGCGGTGCGCGCGCACCGCAACCCCTGCCGGCTTAAAAAGCCCCGCGACCGTTTACATACATTAAAGTCGCATCAAATTACATTTTCCCCGCTCGGAAGGGTACGAATTCTTTCGAATGCTATTCTTGCCGGATTATTCTAATGACATGTTGGTTTGTATGTGTGTAGCGCGGAGGAAACGTATATTTTTAGTTTAAGACGGTGATAGAGCCAAACTGAAGTTTATGCGAGCCGAGGGGATATCGGAGGAGGGAAAGTAAGGTGAATCCGATATTCTGCAATTGCAGCTATTCAAGCTGTTTTGATAAGCTTTGAATTTCTTTTTAAAAAGTTGTTCGGAATTAAGTAGTGCTTTATTAGGAAATGCTGTTTTATTTTAGAAATGATTACAATATTTTATCATAAAAATTTTGTAGTAATATTATTGAGTAATTTGGAATATTTTTGAATATCTAATTTTAGGTTCCTTTAAGACATTCGTTATTTATAAAAAGTGAATATTTTTCAGAAAAGGAAAATTATCATTAAAAAAGAGATTTTAGATTATCTAATAACTTGATTATAAAATTGTAAAACTAAATATCAAAGTGCAAAGTACAATAAACGACTATCAGAAATGAAATTTGATCTTTTGAAAAACTTTATATTTTTTCTAACAATTGGATAAAATTGGGAGAGATAACGATAAATGTAATAAGCGGCTATTTTCTCGATAAACCACTTTGAAAAAGCCTTGTGATCCAAGACTCGTATGACAAATGGTCTTTTATATCGAATCTTACGATCAAAAAGAAGTTAAGTGCCTTGGCGAAGAAATGAAAATAATGTGGTCGAGTCAAAGCGCACAATTTCTCGGAAATGGGAACAAACCTGCAATTTTTTGTTCTTTTTGCAATTTTAAATTTAACTTAAAATAAAATTAATTTTATAATGAATAAATAAATGCAAAAACAATATCACGCATATCAAATATAAAATATTTTGTAGTATGTGAACTATGATTATAAAATTGAGCACTGCTGATTTTAAATAAAACTACAGCTATAATTAATAACTATATTTTTGATTTGTAAAATTTACTTTGTAATAGTATACAGTGTACTAAAATACGAATTTTAAATAATACTATAATACCAGTCATTAAATTAATAAATTCCTTGTATTTACGGTTTGCTTAATGAACTAAGATGCAAGTTTCGGGATAAATCTTCCTTTCTATACATATGTATATAAAGCGACAAGTACCCTGGTAGAAATGCTTACCAGCAGTTAGGCAGTCGTTGGCCAATATGACGTTTTCAGCGGATTTGTTCGCCAGCCATTGATCAACAGGCCGAAAATTTCTACCAGGATAACTTTAAGCAAACTTATTTAGATTGATAATAAATGAAATAATTTAAGTTTACAATAATTATCATTATCATATTAAAACTTTTTAAAATGTTTTCTATTTACCGCCTAATATTAAATTAATCTATTTAAAAGTAAAAGAATTTCAAATATAAAGCCACTACTTTTAATTTTGAAAAACTTTCCTCCAGACCAGCGTTGCACGTTTTACTTGGACGAGCGTAAAAAGGAGCGAAAGCCCAAAGAGTCGTTGCACTTTAATCATCTCGAGATCGAGTGATGCGGTTCATTCTCGCCGCGCAGTGCGCACTTTTCGCTCTGCATGCAAATGTCAGTGGCGCACAGAGGGACCCCGCCGCGCACCCCGTATACGCGCTGGACTTCCCCAAGGGAAAATTAATCCCCTTTCCTGTATTACAACTCTGTTTCGTTTTCCCTAGCGTACACCGTTATTTCGCCCGCTTATCCTTAAGTGCTATAATTTATAATTTTCTCTCTTTTTTATACTTTGCATAATCAACAAGTTTTTTCAATGTCGTATTTCTTGCACGAGGTGACCGCTGAAAAATGCTCGGATTTTACGGAGAATAATAATAGTTACATTGTACGTTTTTATTAATGTAAGTATTTACTATTAAAATTTGAATAAATGTTTCAGTGCGTGAGCAGTGAAGCTCACCAAAAGAATAAAACATTACTTTGTTCAAAACGAAGTTAAGAATTAAATTTTGCGATCTTCGATTTATTTCCTTATATCTTAAATCAACAAAATATTACCCAAAATATTAGTAAATTGTGTGACTTATAAAAAAGAGTGATTCTCGTAGTAAATATGATCAAGTCACTGGTGTACTACATTTAATCACGAAAACAAGGATCGAAGCATAATTATTTGGCTTCTTAATTAAACATTAAAAAATTGAATGGAGTCAAATGTTAGGGTTACAATTTACATTACTACACGTCAATTATTATAGGCACAGATATCGTAATATTTACGTTATACTTAAGAAGAATCCCTACTAAAAAATATAAATTTTCATTTACATTTCTACTATACCAATTCCTGCATTTTTCTCTTTGTCCAGGTTCAATAAACTCCACAAAGCAACAAAGAACTCCACTACATTACGGGTAATTTTCAAAATGCCGCTTTCGCTTAATGCAATAACGCACGAGCGGCTTTGCCTTTGAACGGATCGGCGAATTTGCTCGCGCGCATCAGCGAGCGGGGCGAGCAGCGATCGCTTATTTCGGCGGTTCGATCGGACGCGGTACCGTGACGATTTGCTCATTCGTGGGTGGATGGCGGCGGTGACGCAATTGTCAACGAAGCCGCAATGCGACTGGGGAGGGTCGGAGGACGCGCACCGACGGTGGACCTAATGAAAATGCAGCGCGATTCCGGGAACGTCTGAACGTCGGGGCTCGATCGCATAGTGTCTACGGGCGGCCGCGCGCCCACTCGCATGTCAATGGTGCGATCGCCCGTGCGTTTCGAATTTCAACCCTTTAGTGCTGTTCCACTAAAGTTTGCTGTTTTCTTTTACGTTTTATTCTTTGTTTGCAAATAATGTTTCTTTCTCGCGAGTTTTTTGCTACATTATTTTTGTAAAATAGGGGTTTGTTCAAACGAGCTTTTAGTTAAACTTATTTTGTTAATTTCTCTAACTAACTAGGAGAGTGCACGCTCTCGGATCTTAGATTTTGATGAAACTATGGGAAATATTTTCGTTTGTGCAAAAATGAAATAAGCCTACATCCCCAATTCGTCTCCGAATTGTCCTCAGTAAATAAATTATCCTTGAATACTAAATCGTAGATAATATACACTTTCTACCTTCAGAGAAGAAGCTTCTCGTCAGGCGCTTGAATTTCAAGTGTTTTAAATCTTTGGCTCATATATGGAGGCCCCGAAGGGTCCAATGATGGGTGTGCATCGCATTTTTTATCTGCATTCTAACAACATTATAATTGCATGTTATAACATTATGCAAGAGATTTCGCTTTGAAAAATAAAGTTAACGTAAAAAATTCTCCTTACTCTATTGCAAGTCAAAAAGAGACTACTATTGCAGTATTTTTTCGTTTTACGGTTTTCTAAAATACGCGAGGGAGGACGAAGCTTGGCTGACTCAGTCTGGTAAATAGCGCTTGCAGCTTGTGGTATAGTTAGTAGTTAAACGTTTATGCGCCCTCCGGCCTATTGGTGTGTGCATACTTTAATGAAGTGTGGCCGCTTGCGTGTCTGCATATGTTTACATAATTGTGTACTCATGCACCTGCATATTTGATAAGGCTGCACGGGCAGTGCCGCTTTAAAAAATTAAAAGTCTGAAAATTGCTTTTATTCCATTGAGTAATTGACCTACTGTCGTATGACTTATCTCGTGATTTTAATTTTGAACTGATGATTTATTTTCGAAAGGACAATTATCAATCCAAAATTATTCAACATAACACATTTTGTTCCGTTTTAACAGTAAGTTCCTTTAACTTTTTAAAGTAACTGTTAAAAATCTTTACTCGTACACATAATCCGTTTTGACGATGACAGCTACGATTATTAGCACAAGTTTAATTTTATTCACGCTTCATTAAGTCGCTGCTTTATGAGTTTATCGAGGCCTTCTCGGTTATTACGTACCATTTCATAAATACATCCAATACGTTTTGGTTTAACTTCCAATGAAAGCTTCGACACGCGCCTATTTTATCGCTCGCAATAAAAGCACGCGGATGCAACGGAACAATACCTGCTTTGTTACACTTTCCTTTTTACGATTGAAAAATCGAATGCATATCTACGACTTTCATTCGGTATTTGTACTTTCATCGTTTCATGTCATAAAGTTAACAATACAATATTTTTCGTTCGTAACACTGAAGATTGAGTAATTTTTTGTAAAATATGGAATTTGGAATAACAAATCAGTTGTTTCTAGAAAACATTTATTATAACAAAAAAATGATATTAAAGTATCAAAATTATTAAAGTAACTTTAAAAAGGAACAGCAGTTTTATTGTAATTTCAAATACCCACTTACAAAATAAATATTTGAAATTACAATAACACTATTTTTTTCCTTGAAATTGGTAATAAAAAATTCCACTTAAGTGAATTATTACCTTCTATAACTTAAAACTATCAATACCGTTGCATAAATCAAAGAGCCATATGAGCAATATTACAGATAGTAATCTAAAATGGCTAGATAATGATTACCATACCTATGTAATAAAATTATTCACATTTGCACCGAAGGTTACAATAAAATATATGCAAATAAACATTAAAAGCGCATCACTCACGTTAATGCAACGATGCATCAATAAATGACATTTGCTATCAATCGCTCAATTCGCGAGTGAATTAGTATCAAATCAAGGACAATAAGACATCCAACAATTTAACTTTATTTTGAAGTAAATTACATTTTAAATTGAAAAAAAAAATTCCGAAAAAACTTTCTTTTCTCGCTAAAGAAAATACTTCGGTAATTGTTTCCGAGATGGAACTCCGCGACAACGAAAAATGAAAAACCCCGCAGGACCTTGGCGTAAATCACCTAAGCCGAGAAAATTAGTCGCGAGGTCGGCTAAAAGTAATTCATTTCCCCGTGGCATCTTACGGCGCCTCCGAGCGACTATATCTCCTTCCGAGCGCCCACTCGCCTTTAAGGTCCTCTCAATGAGATCGAGAAACAAGTTGTGTACCCCGAGGAGCCGGGCGACTCGAGTACACAAGCACGAGGAAGTAGTTCGCGGTTTCGCGCCGACGGGGGAAGCTCTCGCGGCGCTTTTCCATTTCCCGCCAATTTCCGGGCGCGCGCGCCTTTCCCGGGCTCTCGATCATAAAATTCGCCGGCCGACCCTCCCTACTCGCCCTCGGCCCCTCGGCTCGTCCCATTTCCGCGAGTCTTGTAAGCGGGGTACAGGCGGGAAAAATTTTGCGCGATCAAAGCTTGCGCGCTTTATTGGCGTCGCGTGTAGGTGTTCGGGATTTAGGCTCTATTCGCATTAAGAAAATTTATCGCTGATATTTTTTTACGAGCGTTTAAAGATTTTATGCGAGTGCATGCACGCGTATGGGCCACCTCGTATGCTGTTTAAGAGAAGTATGTATACCTAATAATACGTAAGAAAAGATTGTCGGTATCTGGATTTTTCTAACAACGTTAGTTGTTTCAATTTTCAGATTGTTTTCAGTGTTTAGACAGTAATCGTAGGTGCAAACTATTTTATGAATGTTAATAATATGCAACTTTTGAAAATATATAAATATTCTTTTTCTAAATAAGTAATGCTTTCTTAATGACACATAATTAATTGTTCAAATTTTGAGAATCAATTTCTAACGAATTATTATTAAGACGGAATAAAAGAAAACTAAATAACTTGACAGCAAGAAAAAATGTTAATATATTTCTGAAATCTTTTATTTAGTTACTAGAAATTGTTTTCCGTAAAATATTTTTATGGAAAACAATTGCATTCTTATATCACTAAATAGAGCTTAATCCATTGTTTAGATGTACGTGTCTAAGCACATGTAGGTATTTTCATCTAATTGCGTCAGTGTATATCAACAACGGTAAAGCTAATTCAGACGGACAACAAGACGTACAAGCAACATCTATCGCATGCACTCCACTGAATACAAGCCTTAATTGGTTTTCTCAAAAATAACAAGCGCTAATCCATCGGAGCTTTTAAAGCTGCAACTTGAAAAAACAATTTTCTGTTTACCTTTATTTCAGAAAAAAATGATAAATTCGTATTTTAGGTATTTATATTTTATTTAATTGTATTCGCAGTGATAAACTTTCGGCACGCTTATTGGCACATTTATTGTTGAACGAACTTCGCTGTGTCAATTTTCGGCTTCGGTAAGCAACAAAGCGGGCTATACTCGCGGTATCAAAGATATTTTTCAATTTTAACACTGGGTATTAACGGCCCGGCCAGATTAAGGGTGAACCATTCAGAAACTTGAAATCAATTTGTAAGAGCCGGGCGAGAGAACGAAATGGGATTGTTATTATTGGATTTTCTGCATAGTTCAAATTTTTTCTCCCATCTCTCAAACGCCTCTCCGGAATCAAAGTTGTTTTTGCTGTTCACGTACCGATCCATTTCTAAATTTCCGATGTACATTAAAAGTTTAATCAATTTTATTTACGCGTACGGTCGTAAATGTGATATTTAAAATTTTGAAAAATTGTCATAAATAAATAAATAACGATTAATCTGATCTGATAATGTTATAAATAAGAATTTACCAGTGAAATCCTCCGAAAGTCGCGCTGCTACGGTCAACATTTACATAAAACGCTCGTCAATATTTATCTCCGTCCTTTTTTCACGCTCATAAAAGACCCTTCGGAATCCCAACAAATACGAAAATCTGCGAAAAATGGATGTTTGCGGATACACAGCACTCTCTCTCCTCTCACGCTCTTTCGCTTCGAGCGACCAAAGATTATCGCGCACTGTTCTATACCGATGCCTTCTGAAATCACCTCCGCCATCCCTTATCTCGGACAAACAGATGACTCGGCTAAATTGACCCCTGGATTTTCACACCCCTATTAAACTCCCCGGCGTCTCGAGCTTTCGAATAGGTGAATGCCAAGGCCATTCTTCCTCCGTCCATAAATGTCGAATATTATGAACGTATAAAAGTGCGATACCTATACAGTATTCTCCTCTTCGATTTATAATTCCGCCGGTAAAATATTGTCGTCTACAAGAACCGAGGTAAGAAGGGTATAAAAAAATTAATTCTTTTTTTCAAAATTAGAAAGGCTTTTTCCGGGGGACTGACTTTTCTCCAGTAAAAGTGTCGAATGATTTATGTTCACGAGTAAACTTTATAAATGATGGTGTAAACACCCGGAATTTTGTTCGGAAATATGTTGAGACTACTTTTTTATATTCTCAAGCATTTTTAATATTCCCTTTAAGTAATTTTTAATAATTTTTAAGAAAGAACTTATAGTGATGCGTTAACAAAGAATAAAACAGTTTTATTAAGGGTAACATATATCTTTAATAAATATAATTGCGTTAGAACTTTTTTATCAACACAATATTATTGAAGAAATAGTGCATACTTATATGGTATGGTTCTTAGAAAGTCCAATTTTCAATAAATAAAGAAACTTAAAAAAAAATAGACAATTGATTCCAAAATATTTTTAATTCATAAATCATAACTATTTTTAAAGCTTCTACAATAAATTATATCGATTTCCTCGTCTACATTTCACATTTCACTCACGACATACCAAAAAAGCATCGATTACCCAACTTAAACTCATAAGGAAAAATATTTCTCATAACCCCGCAAATGTGTAAGAAGAAAAAAGAGTGTCCCAAGAATTATTGGCTATCGACTTCCAACTTTTCTCCGCAGCTGTCCAAGTGGCTTCCACCGTAGCGACCGAAAAAGCAACAATTAAAAATATCGCAACGTGAGCCGTTTACACGCCGAAGCCGGCCGTAAGCTCGGCGGAGGCGGCGTCCTTGACTCCGGCGAGTCTTGCGCGGGAGGCGATGACGCGCACGTGCTAGCAATAAGTTTCCGGCACACCCCCGTCTCAGCTCAAAAACTTACGCGGCGCGGCGCCCTCGAAATTTACCGGACCCACACCGATTGTCTTGACTTTATTTATTTTCCTTTTTCCGAGATTTTTCTCCTCCGATCCAAGGCGAGCGCGGCGCTCTGACTTTGACGTTACGACGAAATTTGTTATGAAAAATGTTTCGTGAAGTATATAAATGGCCCGCGCATGTGAGAAGATAATTGCTTCGTCTTGGAATTAATTATCTTTACTCGTGATTCTTAGTTCTTTAGTCGTTATCTTTAATGAATTTGCGGCATATGAAGTGAAAGATAAAGTTTGAGATAAAGGAAGCAGATTACATTTAAAAACTTGATTTAGTTTGAGAAGCTACAAATTCTACTCCTAGAAATTTTATTTATTATTTCATCATCTATTTAGATAACTTCTGCTTTTTTATTCAATGATTTAATATGTTTTTTCGTGTTCTAATTTGTTGATTGTTTTTGATGAAGAAATGATGATATTCGTTATTTGTGAATCGAATATGGTTTATTTTCGAGTAATTTCGTTGTTATTTAACATATTTTGTAGTAAAACCAAAATAAAAAACAGTTTATTGAAAATAAATTAAACTTTTATTTTAAAGAATGTTTAGTCAGACAGGGGGCTGGGAGAGCCCGGGCTCAGTAGTATAGCTCCCTGTTTAGTCAGACCGGGGGCTAGGAGAGTTCGGGCTCAGTAGAGTAAGCCCCTGTTTAGTCATACCGGGGGCTAGGAGGTCCGGGCTCAGTAGAATAGATCCCTATTTGACTAAATAGGGACCTATGCTACTGAGCCCGAACTCTCCTAGCCCCCTGTCTGACTAAACAGGGAGCTATACTACTGAGCCCGAACTTTCATAACTCTCTGTCTGTCTAAACAGGGACCTATTCTACTGAGCCCGAACTCCTAGATCACCTACTGTGGCAATTTACGAAATAAAATAAATCAATACTAAGATTTGATCGGTTTTGCATAATTACTGATCGTATCTTTACGAACCTGTGCAATGTAATCGCCCTGTGCAATCAAATTATTTTTCTCAAAATTCCTCCCGAATAATAACGTCAATTTTTTTCATTCAATATTTCTCCACACTTCGGACGACCTGCACCCAAGGCTTACAGTTCCGCTCTTAAAACCATACCGTTTGCACTCTATAAAACAATCGATTTTTACGGGTTCGTTATAAAAATCCAAAAGTTCCTTCAAAAAGTCTTAAAAAGTCGCGAAATGGGATAAGCGCGTTATCTCCCGAGCTCTTCCCTCGGATAATTTTATAAAAGTTCGCGGGAAATCGGAGGGGGAGGAGTGATCCGGGACAAAAAGGGTTCGCGCGGGGTCGGGGACGGGAGGCTAGAGTGACGCGGGCGATTGTGCCAAATCGAAAGTTGGACAGCCCCGCGCGCGTCTCGGCCACCGCAACGGCCAACCCGAAACTTTTCCGAGCTCGCCCGTTACGGGTTTATTCGAGGCTCTTTTACCACTGACCGCGTCTTTATCTACGCGGCATCTATCCTCTCATTTCGCGTGCGCACAAGCTTCGCCGACTTGTTTTTACTGCGCTCGCTCTCTTTAGCGCAGTTTTATTTATTTCAATCTTTATGGTGCGTTTAATAGGTCAGGGCTGTTTTTACAACTTAAATATTCATAAAATATTAATAAATTTTAATATTTTTATAACCTTTTTGGTAAAAATGTATTATTGTACTGTAAAGTAATTTTAGGGGAGATGTGTATTTCAATGTCTAACATTTATCCTAAATTCATTATGTCTATTCGAACAGTCATGGTGATACAAAATTCAGGGTCTATAGCGTTTCTGAAAATTTGTTCATCAAATGTATATAAAATTTTCATGATCTTTTCTTAACCTTTCTCTACGACCTATCCGAGCAAAAGAAACAAAAATAAAAATCGATTGCATTTATTTGAAAGGGATAAAAATGTAAATATTTATATCAGTTATTCTGTAGTAGGGTTGTAGAAAATAATTATATGAAAACATCCTAAAAATTGTAGATCCCTCCAGTAAAGTGATTTTCAGAAAAGCTGCGAGCCATGAATTTTGTATCAAAGACTTCGAATAAAGATGATGGGTTTCGCACAAGTACCATTAGAAGTTTCAAATAGTTACCTAGACTGAAATTACTTTATAATAAAATACGACTTTAAAACTTATAATATTATTTCATGTTCTAATTATTTTAGTTATACAAGCGATTATTAAAATTTATTATTATTTAAATTTTTGGTAAACCCTTTTAGGCAGTTTTGCTATTCGATGTAGCATTGTTATATAACATAAATAACTTTTTATATAACTTTGTGTAGTAAAATTAAATTAAAATATATCAAATTTTATGTACTATTTTACGGTTAAAACATAAATTCAATTTTAATGCTGGCACATCAAAATTTATCTGAATTATGTAATTTAAATTTTAGTGACTATGTCTTTAAAGCAGTCACGTGCATTTTTAATTGATTCACTTTTTCTGGTCTGAAATTTTTTATGTGAGCATATAAAATTGACTACAAACTAATCTAAAAACATAAAAAGAACGACGTATTAGTTACATTTACAAAAAGAAATTAGACGCAAAAAGTAAAGGAAAGTTCAAATATTTCTATAGTTCACTGTTTATCTGGGTTACTTTTTCTGTTATTGAGTTTCGTACTTCTTTTTCTTTATCGCAGAGAAGTGAACGGTGCAGTATTTTTGTTGCATAAACGAAGGATAATTTATTTTGCGATTCTTCATGCAACTTCTAAAATTTTATTTTTCTAACTGCAGCAGCACAGTCGGCGCGCCCACGTAAACTTGAAAGTAAAATCGCAAATAGAGAAAAAGCAGTTACCGTGTCACATTTACAAGTCATGTCAGCTTTTGCATGAACGAGTTCATCTCCACTTTAAATTCAGTTCAAAAGGACCGAATTCGCGCTTTTACTAATTAAAAAAGGAGAATTTATTCCAGAAGAAAATATGTAGCTTTTCCGTACGAAGAAAAATAGTGAAATAATTTCATTGAATAAACGATTTTTTACCGTTTGTTTAACAATCATTATTTTTAAACATTTTGATTGTTAGCGAAAATCAAAAAAGATCAAAGTTTGCATAACACTGATTAATTTATTTTGCTATATTCTGATTAGCGAAATTTTTTTCCAACAATTTGAACAGGGGTTTGAAAGCGCAAGTGTTATAATCTTATGTGAATAGTGGCTGTGAGTCATGTAGGTCGACTAATTGCAACGAATTGGCCAGCGGAGTGACGTTATCCGGACAACCGCACACGTGCGCTGCACTTCGACGCGGTTCTTGCAATAATAGAGCAAAGTTGTGATACGTCGTGGACTTTGCACCGAATTGCGGCCGACTGCGCGTGTCGTTTACATGTTATTTGTACAGAATTATTCTTGCTTACAATTGCTTGTCAGTTTTCATTAATTTTTACGAATTAAACGAATATTTTTTAAATAATTTGAAAAAACATATTTCAAAATTTACATTCTGCTAAACTCACCACGATTTTACGTGATAATTACGTGAATATAAAAAGTGAATAAAAGGACAAATACTGTATAAAATAAAACGTTAGTTTAAGTATTGATTGATTATATGACAGATACAGAACAGACAAAATGTCAATGCTTTACTCTTTTAGAATAAGCCCGAAACCCTTTATCAAGTTATAATCATATTGAACATTCTCTAGAATTATGATCTTAGTTCATTAGTGTTTTGAATACGATTATATTGAACGGTGAATTCAAATACGAATATTGTACGCTGTATTTGCATTTGCGTTACGATCGTGTAAAATTGTCAGTGAGATGCAATTGCATTGCATAGGTTCGTAAAGATACGATCAGTAATTATGCAAGACCGATCAAATCTTAGTATTGATTTATTTTATTGCTTAAATTGCCACAGTAGGTGAGCTAGGAGAATTCGGGCTCAACAGAATAGGTCCCTGTTTAGTCAGGCAGGGGGCTAGGAGAGTTCGGGCTCAGTAGCATAGGTCCCTATTTAGTCAGATAGGGATCTATTCTACTGAGCCCGGACCTCCTATCCCCCGGTATGACTAAACAGGGTCTTACTCTACTGAGCCCGAACTCTCCTAGTCCCCTGTCTGACTAAACAGGGACCTATTCTGCTGAGCCCGAGCTCTCCTAGCCCCCGGTATGACTAAACACGGGCCTATTCTACTGAGCCCGAACTCTCCTAGCCCCCGGCATGACTAAACAGGGAGCTATACTACTGAGCCCGGGCTCTCCTAGCCCCCTGCCAGACTAAACAGGGACCTACTCTACTGAGCCCAAACTCTTCTAGCTCACCTACTTGCCACGTTGATATATTCTTTAAAATAAAAGTTTAATTTATTTTAAATAAACTGTTTTTTATTTTGGTTTAACTACAAATGTTAAACAACAACGAAATTACTCGAAAATAAATCATCTTCGATTAACAAATAACGAATATCATTCTCCTCAATATGTAATGAAATATATTTTAAAACCTGGAATAATTTCTAAATATAGACCTGTCCTAATCTATTTCAGAATGTACAAATTTTCAAATTTCAGACTCTTACACTTTGCCTCCTGAGGATTAGTCTGATATGTAATATAGTCTCTATCTGTTTTATAAGTATACTTTATCGAAAATAGATCATCTTTAAAAGACAACTATTCTTCAAATTAACGCAGCATTTATAAATCTAGCCTTCATCCACTTTCGATTAGTCACCCTCAAAATCGAATTCCCAATATTAATTCGCGATAAGATTTGTTCCATCGAGATTCGCGAATTCTATTTACGAGGCCGAATCCGGGCGTGTCGAATTCGGCTTTGTCGCCCGCGGAGTTTCCCGCTCGCTCTGACGAGGCGCATTCATCGGGGCGC
The DNA here is from genome assembly GCA_900480045.1 of Eurytoma adleriae. Lineage (NCBI taxonomy): Eukaryota > Metazoa > Arthropoda > Insecta > Hymenoptera > Eurytomidae > Eurytoma > Eurytoma adleriae. The sequence continues at coordinate 42,737 of UXGC01000890.1, forward strand.
GCGCGCGCGGGGCGATAATCACTGGGCGACCTTAGAATCGATTAGCGCGTATCCGCAGCCCCGTCCGCGAAGTAATTAGCGCGGGACTCCGGGCCGTGGGACGCGCGTAAATAGCGCCGTAAATCGAAGCCTGCACCCAAGTGCGAACTCGCCCGCCTCCCCCCCTTGCGGCTTCAATTTCCGGCCCCCGCGTCCTTGCCCCTCCGACCGGAGAATCCGCGTTTGACCGGCGAATTTCGACGGAACCGGCGAGCGGATGATCGGCCGGGCTGTTCGCGGGGATCTGCGTTTAAGTGAGACGTACGAGGTGGGCGTAGAAGGACGGCGAAGACCGAGGCGTTGAATATCTGGAGGTGGGGTATTTAAATGAGGTACAGTGAGCATTGTGCTACTGCGGCTTGTTTAAGCGATGCCTATTGTCTGAAGTAAAGTCTATTGTTACGAAAATTTAAATAATAGCATGACTAATTTTAGAGTTGAATTGGAACTGTTTCTCAATTTTTTAACGAAAGTTTAAATTTTGTAATTATTTAGTAATTCGTGGGTATCGTTTGTAATAGCGAAATTGCTTTATTAAGGTATTTTACCCTGTGCATAATGACGTATTTCTCAGTTCGTTCTCGTTACAATTAACAGCATTACGAAGTTGGTTGTACTGTAAAAGTCTCCACAGGGAATAAGTAAAACTCGAGGTGTTGAAGTTATTACACGATAAGTACATACTGCAGTTTAGAATACATTTACGAAGTACAAGAAGCTTGCACCTTATATTCATTTATTCTTTCTTAAAAATTTTTTATTGCGAAACTTTTGCTTCTTACCAACTTTTAACACAGCGCAAAATTATTTAATTTCTAGGCAAGTAAAATCGAAACATTAAAAGTGTAATGATACAAGGGTTAAAATCTTTTTTTTTATAAAACTATGGTGTTTACAATTTTACATGAATATTGTGTTTTAAAATGCAATTAAAGTGTAATAAATATACTTTTTTGTGTGAATTGAATGTAATCCAAATGGTCATACAAATTTCATACTTATTGTTATACAAATTCAGTGAGGTTCATTTAAATTTGTATTTTATTTGGATGCATAACACTGATATAATATAAACCTCGTACCATTAAAGGAAAGTAAAAAGTGTCTTTAGTATTTAACAGTAACAGTTTCTTTAATATTTAAAAACTAAAACAATTTTCAAAAAAATCGCTGGGTGGTATGTTCCATAACCATAACCGTAGAATAAAAATGAATTGAAAAATTGTACGTTTTCAAAGACTCGTAAGTAAAATCAGACATTGCGGAGTTCTTTCGAAAATTTGATTTGAGTTTTATGTAATAAAGAAAATTTTGACGTATGTTAGGTCCCTAACCTCTGATGAAAAGGTTTGGATTAGATCAAAAGTTTCGCAAAGGTCCGGTACCAAAACCCGAGAAGATTCTGAAAATAGTCGCTTAATTGGCAGGGACCTTTCCGAAACTTTTGATCAGGAACCTCGAGTGTCATATCCTACTAATTCAACAAAATGAAACAAGAAAGTAACACCTAATTAAATCGCGAATAATCCTTAGTAATCACGAAGGTTACTTTTTACAATAATCAATTTTTCAAGAAACATGCGAAAATAAATAAGCCTATATAAGCGAACCCCATACATTGTTAAGATTGACTCACCTGTAAGTGATGAAAGCGAAAACCAGAGCGACGAGGGACAAGCTGCCGCCGAGCACGACAACGAGGGTAAGCACGCCATCCTGATCGAATGATGCGGCCAAGCCCGTGGAAATGCCGTTCGCCACGCCGCTCGAGGCCTGCGGGAATCCGTGAATCGCTCCCGCGTACAACGTCTCCATCTTAGTAAATTCTTACTTATCTGAAAAATACAATTTCAACATTCGAATTATTTATTAGTTACGACAAAGTTTGATCTGTTACATGTATGTATTGAAATGATTGAAGAAATTTTAAATTAATATGAAACTACAATAAATAAAAACTAAATCACTTGCATGGGTAAATAAAAATGAATAAATATGAAATTAAAATATTGATTAATAATCATTCGAGAATAATTTTCTTGTTGTTTGTATTCCTTTATTTGGTCAAACAAATATTTCGTTGTATATACGTACACGAAGAAAACAAAGTTTAATGTAAATATTTTAATATAAACTGAAGTTGTTCTCGTGTGAACAACGGAAATGTGGGATAGGCACGTTTTGCATAAAAGTAGATTCGTTTTGCTCGTTCTTTGAATTGCAAGCAACAGCATGAAAAAACTAACGTTGAAAGTAATAAAAACGGAACATAAAAGTTTTACGACCCAGCCGAGGCCTCCTTCCGTTTTTATTTTTATCATAACTGTCGGTACGTCATAAATGAATATGATCCAATGGCAAATACACAATTATTCCCTATAGCTGTCTTGCAAAATTACGCGCGAATGCTTTATTTATTGTTACTGCGCGCTTAGTGCACAATCAAATGTTTTTATTCCGCCATTTTCGTTGAGAAATTGCCTTAGCTTATACTCAAATACGAAGCATACATGAAGATAAATATTGTTTATACTATAGCAAGAGCAGACTTAAAAAATTAGTACAGTGACTGGTAAATTTTAGAATATTTATATTAAATTTTACCACTCATACAATTTTGAATTTAAAATTTTTCTCCGTGTATATTCAAAACCTTCAATACTTCTTTGAAATTTGTCGTCTTTGTCAACCAATTGAAACATTACTATTCTTCTAATCATTTAGGTACTTAACTCCAGGCACATCTTAAATATTAACAAGTGAAATAGTATTCAAGTGAATATTCACTATTTCACTTATAAATATTTAGAGTAGGTGCCTGGAGCGATGAAACAAAAACTATTCTATTTTACACACGAAGAAAATGTCAAAAATGCTCACTAAATATTACAAAACATATAAATAAGCACTAGTTATTTAAATGTTCTCAAAAACTGTTGGAAAAATTGCGATAGTTTCTTTAAAAAATTACTAAATCTGTAGTAAAATATTTTAGATTTCTAGTAAATTTTAAAAGAAACTGAAGTAATTTTTGCAATAAACTATTGCAATTTTTTCAACAAAGACAGTCTTCGAGTACTTTTAAATCAACAATTATAATTTTTATTAGAACGTTTTTTTCGCGCAAGTCATTCACTTATTCGACGACTATCAACTCTATATAACTGCCCACGGATAAATCTCGCTCATTCATATTTACAGAGCAGCCCTTTCACCCCACTTTCAGAGCATAAAAAAAATCTGTCCCAAACGATCACTGCAATGCGCATCTCCTCCCATCAGTAGGTACTAAAACGCCAGTAGCGCCGGGCGTGCTTATTAGCCAATGAAAAATTCCCGGGGCGCAAGGAGCTTACGTAAACTCGCTCCTCCACGATCGTCCGCCGGCCCACTTTTATACGCGTCGCTCGCGCGCCTCGCATCCCCGAGCGACGCCATCCGGCTACCTCCGCGATAATCCGACGACGGCGGGGCCGAATAAACGCGCGGTTAATGCGCGCATCCCGCCGGCATAAAGCGGCCGTAATTTACATGGGGCGCGCGGCCGCGATTTATGGCCCGGCCGATATCGACTGCTAATGGGATATACGGCTCCGGCGGAGCGCGCGCCGAGGAGGCCCGCCCGCCGCCTTCCCGTCACGGGGATGATTCATGGGCTCGCGAATTCCATTTGCATTGAGCGCCACCGCTACGCGGGCCGAAATTAATCGATGCGACCGGTGAAACTTTTAACGACGGGATGAACGATTCCCGCGCGCGCCCCCGCGTAATTATACATCGCTCGCCCGGGAGTTCGTTAGACTTTGACGCGCCGTTGAGTCGGTTAAGGATCGTTTATAATTGTACTAACGCGTGGGTTAATATTCGCGAGTGCTGCCGATAAAAGCAGGAAATCAGGCGAGAAAGGGGAATAA
>UXGC01000891.1:0-46683 GCA_900480045.1 Eurytoma adleriae
AAAACATTTCTAACATGTTTTTACGTAAACTTCAAAAATCACTATTACAAAGCTTCCTCTAGGAGGAAGCAATATTAATGTAGTCACGTTAATTAAGTAATTACTTTTCTTCGGTAGCTTATTATTCAACAGTAAAGACTTTTATAAGGTTATACATTATACAAATATTTTTTCTTCTACTTAACGAAACTTTAAAAATGAATTTCTTACTTGTTTGCCTTTAACTAAAATTCCAGTTATAAATCAATATAATTCGCTGGAATAATTCATATCGCAAAATGAATCTTAACTAAATACCTAAATGCAATATTACCGGGAAAACCCGTTCTTCCAGACGAACCGTTGAAACAATGCCCATGCGTCAGGAGCATGTAATAAAAACTGGCACTTCGGTATACAGTGCTAATTGATCCTAGTAATTAGTACCTACCTTTGTCTTAAAACTTATGAATATATATAGTGTTGTTTATCTTATAATTGTAACCACCTTTAATGATCTCTTTAGGAAGTTTGTATTATCCGGACGACCCGTAGTTTCTATTGATGAAAGATGATGGAGTAGATTTTTGAAATTTTTGATTTATGTCTTTGGATTTATAACTCGAGATTTTCGGCAAATTCCCTCACACACATAGTCACCTGTAAAAAGGAAAGTAACTAAGATCGGAAGAAAAATAAGACGTGAACAAAAAAAAATCAATTTCACCAAAGAAAGGGGTCACAGCCTTTAATGAAATTCGACGAAAAAGCAAAGTGTCAAACAACGATTTAATAAAGAAATCCCCGAAAACCCCCGTCTCGAGAGCCTCCAAATAAAGTCAACTTTATTGAGAGCCTGGCGTGCGCCGTGCACCCCCGAACCCGTCGCACGTGCAAGGGTCGCGGGCTGCTCCTCTCATCGAACGATTAATGCGCGCGGCACGCGAGAAACTCCCTCGCCACCCCCTCACCCCCTCCCCCAAGGTTTAATTCGCCTGCGCGCGCAAACGAGATAACTGTTACGAATACACGGCATTAGGCTGCTAACGGAATTAGGGGGGATAATCCAATTAAGCGCGTCGAGAGGGCCGAGACTTTAAACACGCTCGCGGATATTCGCCCCGGGGAGATTTTCCGACTCGCGCTCCTTTTTCCCTCTCCCACCCCCGCTACACTCTGCACCGACCTCGAGCCTTCGTTCGGGCTGATTAGCATCGCGGGGAGGTGTAAATTAGCGATCGCTGCGGCTCGTGTCTCGCGGGTCGCGTTACTTCCTTTTCAGCGGGATTGGCAGCGAAAGGTGTAATTGCGCGCGGGGGTCGTCGACCGTGACTGACGTCGCGTGCTAATTCCGACGATAGATTCCGATACTCGTGATTAGCTCTCGCGCTAATAATTTCACTTCATTAAAATAATCACGAGGCTTTAATCTGATATGGATGTTTCGTTAATGACGGCTTTTCCGTAAATAGCGTGATTAAGGGGGGTGTCGCAAATAATCAACGAAAATGGGTCGAAAAAACGATTTTTGGGTTTTTTTAGTTTAAGGTCGATAGGCGGTCAATAATATAGCTTAAAGTCAATACGGTGAGCGCAAGGAATATTTGGAAAAAGTATAAGATTAATATTGGTAACACAAAATTAAATTGTTATTATTGTTTATTAAAATATTCGTTGAGATGAGCTTCAAAATATCTGTGGCTTACAGGAAGAACCGCACTAGTCCACTTTTCATGTTTTCGAGAAAAAGTCGTTTTAATGTTTGTATCAATCTGTGAGATCGAAATCAATAATTGGAGGTATCATACTGCGATAACTTATTGATACCTATATTATCATTCGATTTGAGTATAGACGGACCACAATTACATCGTTATGTTACCAAGAGTAAGCAATTATTGTGAGTTGTGCGGTTTGTCTGTATATGTATTTGTTAAGTTTTCCATTAATGTCAACATTGCAGGTAAAAGAGGTACCTTTAAATTTTGAAAATTAGCAAAAAACTCATGTTTTATAAAAGTGGGCTAGTGCGTTTTGTCCTGTATAATATAATATGCTTTTTTATAAAAAATACAAAATTAAATTACTGTTACAGTTTTTCAAAATCTTCCTAGCGCTTGAGTAGATTAGCTAGGAGAGTTCTGGCTCAGTAGAACGAGTCGATGTGAGGTCAGACAGGGGCTAGGAGTCAGGAGAGTTATGGCTCAGTAGAACGAGTCGATATGAGGTCAGGCAGGGGCTAGAGGGGTTCTGGCTCAGTATTATAGGTCCCTATTTAGTCAGACAGGAGTGGGGGTAGCTCAGTAGAATAGGTTCCTGTTTAGTCAGCCAAAGGGTCAGGGGGATTCTGACTCAGTAGTATAGGTCCCTATTTAGTCAGCCAGGGTAGCTCAGCAGTAGGAGCTGCTCCTGTCTGACTAAATAGGGACCTATAATACTGAGCCAGAACCCCCCTAGCCCCTGTCTGACCTCACATCGACTCGTTTTACTGAGTCAGAACTCTCCTAGCTCATCTACTCGCTTGTACTTTTTAATTCCACACTATACGTTCATGTACAAAATACAGAAAAAGATTTCTTTTTATATTCGTTTTCGTTGAAAATTTACGAGACTCTTAGTCAGAGTATCTGGGCCGATCTCTTGTTTTCACATTTTTTTAAAAGGAACTCCAAAAATGGGTTACGCGAATTGCCAGAAACGCGTCAATTTGATCTGTATAAGACTTTAAGATGGGAAAGCTCGCGTCGCGCTGTTGATAAAAAAGAAGGGTAGATGAAAGTACGAAAATTCGTTACCAGAGGAAATTCGACGCCGGCACAGAGCGAGCTAAAGTAATCCCATATTGATGGTCGACAATTCAAATTCTCCCGTAACGGGATACACGAGCGACGCTAGACTTGTTGACCCGGGCGTATATATTTTCTCTAGCGCGCGCCGACTTTCCTCCGCCTCGTACGGACACAGAGTCAAAGTAGATTTGAAAGGCACAGTATACGTCGTCTTTTACTTTGTTTGCTACGCGAAAGCAAAAATATGGACAAAGTGCCAGTGAAACGACGGACAAAAAAGCGGGATAATTTTTTTTATTTTTGACGAGGTAAAAAAATGTTTATTGCAGAATGTCATTTTTACGCTCGATATTGTCCTACATCTGTTTCGCCACTTGGCGCTCGTTGATATGTTGTAATATAAAATATTCGTTAAAAATACGGATATTAATGAATCTGCGCTGAGTATCGAAAAATGTAAAAGGCGTATGACATACTTGTTTTCAATTTCCAATATTCGAAAAGTGTGCTGTTTTGTTTAATTGGAAAAAGGCATATTTCATAACCTGCGTAAAATTGAAATAAAAAAAAAGAAAATGCTGAAATCGGTGAAACTCCGCTAATTTTAGCTGCTTCAGGCTAATTTCATCCAGGTAACACGATTGGTTCCACTACCTAATTTCTAACTAAACTATCTAAAAGCGTGCACAAGCTAAAGTCAAAACTAGAATAATTCAAAATTCATCATCCACAAATACCCACAATCCACCCCATCGACTTCCGGCCTGCCCCGTTAGAAAACAGCCATAAATATTTCAGCACTGCATAACCGAATTTCCAACTACCCGAACATTCCGTCAGTAAACTGCACGAATAAAAAGAGAGAGAGAGAGAAAAAAAAATTAGCCGTAGTAAGCGCGTCACGATCGGTATCGGACGAAAGTTACCGGGAGCTCCGGAGCGTAATTTGTCAATGCTCGCGAGCGCGGGTCCCCTTTGACGAATTCGCTTCACGTGACCCCACGCGTGGCACCTATCGCGATCGCGGGAGTCGCAGGATGACTTTCGGTTCGCGCTAGGTGTATACACGGCGAGAGACGCCCCTTTTAACGAAAAAAAAAGCAAGCGACTCTTCGGGGGTGTTATTAAGACGGATGATTCGGGGGAATTGCAGGAAACGCGGGAATCATTTATTACTAAATGTGGCTTATCGGAAAAATTAGTCGACGCTGTTCGGTGTCATGCTACATTGAAAATTAGAGTAGCTGGTGTGATCTTATGGAGGTGCTAAATGTTGTAGGGCTACTTAGTGGAAGAACTAATGGCTACTTTGTAGTTTTCTCTGTAAATACGGTTGATTTTTTTTATGTGCATTACTGAAAATTTGATTTAAAAAGGGAGAAGATGGTAATTTGAAGTCATAATCAGATTATGGTAATCTTTCTATCATGATACATCGTGTGTCTTAAAATGACGAATTACTAGGAAATATTTACCTTTTCATTTGAACACTTAAACCAGCAACTTTTCTTTATAAAAGTTCGAAAAGTTGTTGTCCTTATAAATTGTAATTTTACTTTTTAATTTAATTAAAATTTAATTAACATTTTAAATTGCAGTTTCCGTTTAACTATCCTTTACTCTCTTTTTTTGTTTTACAGCTGTCGGGGATTTCCACACCTTTGTTTTATTGGCCATATGTACCTTCACTGTATTGCGTTTTTTATCCGCAACGCTCTTTGTACCTAGCTTCGTCGGTCTTGTTAATTGTCAGAGACATGCCAGTAAACTGTGTGTACAGTGTTTTGCAATATTAAAGTTGGTGGTATTTTCAATTGATTCGATTTCTTTTTGAATTTTTATTTGCGTGAAAGAGAACTATTCACCTTATTCCTTTCCTATTGAAAAATCGCAGAACAATTCCCATGTTATTAATTTTTCGAAATTGATAAGTTTTTATACTAAGAAAGAATAAAATGTCGTCAGAATCTGCTGAGTTTTAAAAAACTCGATAAAAGCTTATGGTCGTATCCGTCAGAGGTATTGTAATTTTTACTGTATGACTGGTAACTTTTTTCCTTTAACCTGTCTGTGACTCGATTTATTATAATTTTTCTAGACATTTTCCAAAAAAACTCTCTCCGTGTACAAAGCGATTATTTTGTTTGTTATAACTAAATTAAACTAGAATTGAGGATAAGCAAGTTACACAGCAGGTTACTGTCAAATCCCTTTTTAAAAAGAATAGTACTTTTGTCGACGTTGGTATTTCTCGGGTAATGTTGGTGGAGCTTTTATTATTTTTTCCTTCGATAATAAACAATCGAAAAATAAAAAAAAACGATATCATTTGTACAGTCTCAATATGAGAAAATCATCGGATATGTATTACATGTAGGGATTATTGCCAATTAAATATGAACAATTGCTACTGTTCAACCAATCACGTCACAACAAAACACACTGATAATTAAAAGGTCGTGACCTTTTTATACTCAGATGTACTGAGGTTATATTGAAAACGATTATTTATATGGGTGTTCCATTTAATGGGCCTGGCTACGTTACAAGTAATTTTTTATGAGTAAAAGTTATTAAAATTGTTAATCACGAACAAAATTACTCTAAAAAAATTTAATGTACTTTTACTTTATTATGAGCCAAAAGAAAATGTATTTCGATGATTAAATAAGAATTTTAGACTCTTCGATTTAAAGACACATTTCTATATTCACTTGAACTCTACTACGAGTAACCAATAGCTTTTTTAGATAATTTAAATTTATTATATCTGCAACCAGAAAGATCTATATTTCTTTATAACTAATTGATATTAACAAAAGGTAATTGTAGTCAATTATTATAAATAATTTTAGTAATATACATAAAATCCACGAGCTTCGTGTGCGTTTATAAAAAATGAGGAATGATTAATAAAAATGCTTCTTTTCAGATTTTAGCCATAGCTGGTCCCTGCGAAACTTTTCCTTTGAAAATTAAGTGAATTTTTTATATAAAATCTTATAAAAGAAAATTTACCGGAGTTCTCATAAAATCTCACCTAAATTCTTACTTGTGATCTTACTTGTAATCTTACCTGTGTTTTCACCTACTGATATTTTTCAGTGCAACTAATATAAAAATGTAAATAATACATACTTTCCTCATATTCGTACAAAGAAATGATTTGTCGAAAACCAAAGAAGTATACCCCTGGCAGGCAAAATGTAGGTTCACCATTCGGAGTCGCGCGATTGCCGCGAGCGCGGAAAGTTCGCCGGTTCGAGTTAAGTAAACGATGACGAGGCGGTGCCCGTCGAACTTCGCTCCGCGCGTATTTGAGAAATTCATAAGAATTTAATGTTACTTTTCTCTCGGCGGCGCCGCCGGAGTAACGAGCAAACATCGAGGTCGCGAGCGAGACGAGCGAAACGTCGCCGGCTAATTTTTCCGGGACTCGTCCAAGCGGGGAATAGAATAATTTCCGTCGACGTCGGTGCGTCCTCCGTAATTGAACGCGATCGGCACCGCGGAGGGGAAAATTCCCCTCGATCGGGAGTGCATTTTTCACGTTCATTTGAAACATGAACGGTGGTACCGTCTTTTTAATCGATAATCAGGATTTTATGGATGATCAGCCCTTTATTTTGTTTGAATTACTCGTGTATGCGAACAATTGAGTGGATAATAGCGACTTTCGGTACTGCGATTTTTATCGATAATTGGAAATGCGCATGATGTTTTTCATTTGGTTTCCCGATAATTCCGATGAAGGATGTAATAAGTAGGATTCTTTCACGATAAGCATCTATTTGCTATCCATTTTTTGTTCAACCCTCTTTTCTTTTCCTATATTTTTTTATTGGTAAACTGGCATTTTCATTAAAAATGAATAGATCGCGCATTGAAAAATACATATAATAATTGTTTATTTGCGTCAACGAATTGTTTATTCAATGATAACGTTTCAGCAACGCGTGTATTTATGATTGAATTGTTTTGTATTACGATTAACTAAATTATTGTTTCACTGAGGTAGTTATTGTCCACGCGATCGCAAAATGTATTCCTACGCATTTCTTATACTTTTTCGAAAAAACGTCGTTTTGATAATTGAAAAGAATCAGAGGAACAATGTCGTTGCTCAAATTTACTGTTAAAAAAAATGAAAGAAAGATTCCTTTTTGAAAAATCTCTTAAACTGCAATTTATATAATAATTCGATTATATATTGTAATGCAATTCTAAGGGATATTTTTCTTAATTATTTCTAGATTTAAAAGTTTTAAAAGTCGATTTTCAAAACCTTCTCTGTTTAGACATTGAACTTCGGGAGTAGCTCGAATGCTTACTAATTTCATAAAAGTTTCTAAGTTTAGATTTAGTTATTATAATTTTTTTTTACGATTGTGATTTTGTTCAACTCAAAAGGCTTATATCCCTTTCAAGTATTGTTAAATAAATAAATAAATAACTTTCTAATTTTTGAGAAACTACCTCAAAATAATAAGAATTTCATTGACTAAAAAAAACAATCATAGACTTCACCTATTCATAAATAGCTGAAACATTTTTATTAAATAAACAATTTTTTATTGCTATAAAAAGATAATTATTCTCCCCACCGCAAAAGGAACTGATAATCAAATACACTAGCAGCGTTGAAAATCTGAGTGCGGAATAAACTCGCAGCGTATAATACTCCACGTCGGGATCGACAGTAATTTAGTCGCGCCTGTCTCGGCGACGTTGACGCCTCGAGAGGAGCGCGAATCGCGCATAATTGAGACGCCCCCGCAGTCGTCCTGCTCGCCGGCGTTTACGCGAGTTTTTCGCGACCGAGGATTGCGAGTGAAGATCGGTTAACGGCGAAAGTTTCACGATCGGCCGCCGCTCGAACTCCATGGAAAATGTGTCCTAACGACTGCTCGTTAAATAGGTGGGCGTTAAACTTATACGGCGAGGGCATATTTGCAGGTGATGCTCCGCGGCATAATGGTTAATTCACTTCTGCGGCAACTTCGCCGATGCGTCGTGTAATAAAATTCGCCTCGCAGTTGTCGACAGGGCGATTTTGCTGGATTTCGGGAAAGTTTCGCGGGCGTAAAATATAGTGTGCACTAACGTAAGGGCTAGTGTGGGCTTTTTGTCCTTGTGCGCTTGCAGATATAGCCGCATTCGGTGAGAGAAGCACTGGCTATTGACTTGTGTTGCAACCTCCAAATTTGGTCTAAAAGATTCACTTTAATTCCTTGGTACACAGTATAATATTGATCTTTTAAATATTTATACACCTCGGCTAAAAATACTTTAGTAAATTTTGATATTTTAAAGTGCTTCTTTATAATCAGTTGTTAAAGTTATCATTATCTACAGTCGAACAAGAAATTTTACCGTGACAGTAATGCAAGGATTTAAAGCGAGGATTTAACGATTTAATGATTAGAACAGTAAAATGCATGCTGAATTTCATATAGAGCAATTAAATACTTTCTATATCGAGTGTAGAATAATTTATAATGCATAAATTTTATACGAACATTTCAACTGAACGCTTTAAACATTTCTAAATAAAATATTTAAGTGACTCTTAATTAATTTTAATTCGACACTACAATGTAGCACAGAAACGAGTTATTAATTATTAATATCATTTTATATTGATTTCAATTGAATCATATTCGGAGGAATATTAAGTTAAATAAAGACGGCTTTTATAAATAGGATCATTTAATTTATGCAAAGGAATATGAAGGAACCACCGAGTGCTTTAAATTTTCAAAATTTCACGACGGCTATACCTACTTATAAAAAATTTCTACATTGCACCGCAAAATTTTACTGCCTGATTCAGTTTTACTGCCGTCGTAAATTATCCGTATCACGTGGAAATTTATTCTCAAGAAAAAATTGATTTTAATTCCTTTTTCAATTTACACGACATTTATGATAGAGGAGCATAAAATTTAACATAATAAATCCCGTTATTAAAAGCTCGATTATTTTATTCCAGCTTCGATGTTTCATCAATGACTTATATTCATTCGTTAATTTCGATCTTAATAAAAAAATCATATCGACATTTCTCTTCCTCTTATAAAAGAAGGGAACTTTTGCATTTATGTTTGCGAGATTAAATCGTCACTTAGCAAAGATTCTCGCAAAAAATGGTTTTAAAATTTCAGTACCGAAATTGTATGCGACGTTTTTTTACTATTGGTTGGTAGTTGCAGAAATTACTAGAAAATTATTAGAATTATAGTTTCTTTTATCATACTATTATAGTAAACTTTACTTTAGATTTAATAAACTTTATGAAATAACTTTACGAAATGATTACAGTAAACATTGCTAGTAAAATTTTATATAAACTTTATTATTTTTTACACAAATCTCGTTTTTTAAAAACAAATCTCGTCGCAATAAAATTTCTGGATACTTTTCGAGAATCTCGAACTTCATGAGACTCTCGATGGAAACAAATCTTGAGAATCTCGATCTTCACGAGACTCTCGATGAAAAAATATCTTGAGAATCTCGATTTTTTCGAGAATCTTGATCTTGATAAGACTTTCAACTAACACCAGAAAAAATATTTCTCTCTGTCTGACTTTTTGAATTCATGCGTGTACATTTCTTTTTTAAATTAACACTTTTGTTTTTTAACTAATTTATTGTAATATTTTTAAAAAATCTCGATATTCTCGAATGTCTTCAAAACTCGGTTTTTTCGAGAATCCCGAAAATTGCGAGACTTCCGATCGAAACGAGAGTTTGGAACATATTCCAGCCTCTCGAAGATTTTCGGAACTCTCGGATTTTTCACGAAATCGCGATCCTTTTTTCTTGCAGCCTCGAAAATTTTCGAAACGAGACGAGATCTCGCTTCGTCTCCTCAAAATTTTTCGAGACAAATCTCGATCAAGTCCCGTACAGTTCTAACTACTACTATACTCAAATTTTCTAGGGAGTAAAGCAAAATTACCATTCGACTTCTTCCTCACTGCACAAATGCAATAAATAAAATCGCTTCGTTAGACAACTCGAAGCACTGCGAGAGCAAGTGCACTCACTCAATTATCGCTTCGGCGCTGGCCGTCATCTTCGCAAAGGGAGTGGAGGCCGCGGAGAAGGAGGGCGGAGGAGCGGCGCGCGCGCCCCCGAGAGCACGTGTTGCGGCGGGCGGCGAAGCTGCGCCCGCCGTCAGGACACCCAGCAGCGCGTTCGCGCCACCAGTCAGTCACCGGACGGCCGCCGCTAAGCCCACGCGTATCCGGCCCTCCGAACGCGTCGTACGCGCGATCGACTTCTATCTCGTTAATTTTGAAATATTTATTATTATTTTTTTTGTTGATTGCTTAAAGGCGAAATTTTTTTCGATAATTGATTTTTCGAAAAATTGAAACTGTGCAGAGCTACCAGTGCAGTTGGTTTAGATTGCGAACTGATGGTAACCGAGTGGTGAGTGAATTCTTTTTGGAAATATCGTGATTATTTTAGTTTTTAGAAAAAAAGTTTCTTTATAGTTCGAGTTGTATAGAGATTGAATTATTTTTTATGAATGGATTTTATTGTTAATTTACTTTGTATTTTGACCTGAATAAATACGTATCCTTTCTGTTCGATTGAAATCTCTTTGAATACAATTCATCGCAAAATTAGCATTCAAAATTTTAATTTGAATTGATTGCATTCTGAACTTGAAGCGATAAAAATCCATTTATAAGAATTAAATAAAAATTTAGATAAATTAAAGGTATCCGCCCGGTGAAAAGAAAGAAATCAGTTTGCGGCTGAAAGCACTTAATGGAATACAATTGAAGTGGCTTCTCATTTTTATCTTAAACAAGTTTAAAAGCTCGTAAGCAAGCCTCTGAGGTAGCGTGCATAAGCATACAAGTTTTCTGGAACTTTTTTAATCTCTGTCCTCGGTCCATTCTTCTCGAGTGCTCGCCCCGTGCCGAGGGTCGTTTTTCAAAAGGGAGGCATAATTTAAGACTCGCACCTTTTCTTGTTTTCCCTCGCGCACTCGCCGTACCTGCCCGGCCTCTCCTCCTTTCGCCTTTTTGCCTTTGCCCGAACTTTGCTGGATGATGTCATGAAATTAGTGAGCCAGATGAAAACGAGGTCAGCCCCGGCTGCACGGGGAACGCGGGAGAAACAAGCGTGAAGATTTGTCATTTTTTTTGGAGAAAGTTTTTTCTTCTGCGCCTCTTGGCTTTCTTCTTTTATTTTTAAATAATTTCATTACTTTAATTATGTCATTGATGTCGCTGTTTTTCATTCGCACTCTAAAGGAAGAGTACTTGTAGCACTTAACTGAAATAAAAGTGAAGAACTCGTTTAGTAATAGGATTAAATCTTGTTGTACACTCAGGAGGCGTGCTTCACTTCAGATTTCTATTTATTCTTAAGTGTATACTTTCAAATGAATAATTTAATATTACACTGAGAGAAATTATTGAGTAAATATTGCAATAATTTTTATCAAAAATTACTGTACCTTGTACTAACGGGGACACCAACTTGAATTTCATTAGTGAATTGTAATATTTATAATATGCAAACAAAAGTATTTATTATATATTAAATAGATACTTTTTATTTAACTTTATCGAACCAGATAAACATTTAATGATATTAAACCAAAATGAATATTGTTATTGTTCGTTATAATCAAAAGATAATCAATTTCATCAGCTCTGTTCATATTGTAGTATTGATATTGTATAATCAGGTTATGTGTTACTGAATTCTATGGTGTTATGTTAACCAAAATTTTAATTATACGTCGCTCAGATACGTTCATCAATAAATTAGGTGATGGTAGATGAAAGGAGCATTCAAATTTGTACTACTGATATTAACAAGAAAATCTAGGGACGTATAGAAAATTGATAGGAAAAAATTAATTAATAAATCTTTTATAAATATTATTTTCTTTTCTTTTCTTTTGATCTTATTTTTTAAATACATTTTTAATGGTTATTTGATCATTTGGATTTTTAATATTCATTATGCCAGAATTTCCAGATTATTCAGATGCTAAATAATTATAAATTTATGAATGAATATAATAATAATTTTAATGTATACTCAATCCTTTTTAATACAATTTAAAGGTCCATTAAAAAATTATCTATTTTTTATGCTATTTTTTATGCACACATGATAAAAGTATACGTGACATTATTTTTACGCTCTTTTTCGTCTTCATTTTTCTTTCTGAATTTCTCTTTTGATATACGCTCATTGTATTCATATACGTGAAAAAAAATTGCTGTTATAGATAGAAATGTATTTTATCTAATTATTAACGTGCAGAATAATGAACTGTGATACATCTCGAGCATAATTTACAGATAAAGCACTTACATATTATGACAGTACAATTTATAAATGTCTCTAAATTGAAACTTCGGTTGATTTTTATTTTGTATGAAAGCAAATCAATCATAAAAACGTATAAATATTAACAAATAATGTCCGTCAATATTTTTTAAATGTTTATTGTTTTTATTAAACGTAAAATGTAGTAAAAAATCTAAAATTTTTTATCTATATTTGATCATTTACAGAAATATTTTATTATTTCATCACAATGTTAATTTTTCTACTTCGTTCTAAAAAGAAAATGATTATTACAACAACGTAATATGTATTCCTCATGAACTATGTTTTCAAAACTTACATCTTGCTAAAAGTCGTTTTTTCTACTTTTCATTAATTTTTCAGTAATTATGTAATCGATCCCACTGTATTTTGTGCCACTAAAAAATCAAACTTCTTTATTATACAGGGTCTAACTTTCAAGTTGTTCTAATATTTCACGAAAGCCACCTTAATCATACCTCAAACACGCCGAGAGAAGCAGCAGTCGCGAAATCAAGGCGAGTTTTTTGAAAAAAGTATCTTTCCCCTCCGGTAAAATCAGTTCCTTAAACAGAAGGAGCTCCGTAAGAATCTTCGCGGCTCCCGTCGACGCGTAATTACAAAAGGCGGACACGCGACGCCTGCCTTCATCAGATCCCGCACCTCCGCCGCGCGTCTCAGAAAATATCAAAGTCCGTCGCAAGGCGCTACCCCCGCGCGCGACACCGTAAACATCCCCCTGTTTTCCTTGTTCTCTCGCGCAAGCCCGAGAAAATAAAGCTCGAGGAAGCGAAGGAGAAAAAAAGGGAAAAAAGAGAGGAGGATATGGAGGGAAAGAGAGAGAGAGAGGACTAAGGGGTCCAGCGGCAATTGCGAGACGGCGACCCCCCCGTACGGGCTTCCGTGATGAGGAGTCGGCGCTGGTAATGTCAAAAGGAGCCGCACGCCCCGAAATTACTGATTCCATCGGCTTTTACAAGGCATTATGCCTCCGCCGGAAAATTGAACTGGCCGGGCGGTCGCCGTGCACGCGAGCGCGCGCACGCACCTCCTACTGCGGATACACCGGGGGAAGCGTTCACGCGCTCGTACGTGACTTTGATTTTTTTTTTGTTTTCTCTGGGATTATCTATTATCGGCGCTTGAATAATATTGTGAAAAAGTGAAAATTGCGTTGGCACGGATGACCTGATAAACAGGTTGTGGGTATAAATTGGGTGTACCTACTTTATGCTGTTATGCAAGTTCTGAAATATTTTTGTTATGTACGAGTGCTCGGTAACTGCAGTAATTCACGATGATAATCTTGTTTTTTTTAATAATATTTTAGTTGGAATAACGCGAGGTTGGAATAATATGGCTGGGAGGGCAAAATTTACGAATTAGTTTGGGGGTAAATAAAACGGCTGACTAAAATAAGACTGCGACTACTCGTTAGCCTCGCTCCTGGGAACTCCGACGCGTTTAATCAAATGTTTGGGTGTTTTCAGTCGCATTGGCACGCGACTACCTTTATTGATATAGAAATCGCGCGCAAGACGTTTACCTAAGGTGTCGATTAAAGTTTATTTTATCCTAAAATGACGGCGCTGACGTCGATGTCGCTTGCGTCTTCTGCAAACAGCTAATAAACTGCTATTGACTTTTTGATCATTATTAGATCGCAGTATACTATAAAGAAATAAAAGTTTCTACTTTTGTTTTTTAAGAAATGTATAAGTGTGTTTTAGCAAATAAAAATGAAAAATTTTATTAAATGTAACAAATGTATTGAAAAAGTGATCGTAATATTGCACCGAAAAGAAAACTAGAAATTCGAAATAAATATCTATGTCTTTGAATAAACTAAACTTTCTTTTAACTAATGCATTTAATAGTTTCAAAGAAATATTTAGTTAATTATTTGAAATTAGTTAAAACAAATAATTTTTCTCAGTGTATTTACGCTGCGGTTGGCACTATGCTGATTGGAAACTTTCTGTTTGCAAATAAGGGTGAAATAAAAATGTCGCACTTTCCATTTGGATTACAAAATTAACATTTCAAGAACTTCACCTCAAAGTTTTTCAATTTTTCGAAACTTGTATAGTCAAATGAATATTGTATCGATCTTGCTCGAATCGATCAAGTACCAAGTAGAGTGTCAAAGTTCCGGAACAACTATAGTAATAATAAACCTCTTAGTGTACGGTGCTTGATGTAAGCTCAGATTTCTGAACTTCAGTATCAATAAATAACGATTGACGCCTTCGCAACTTCCCTGGCACTTCAAACGTTAAGCAAACAAAGTAAAAAACTTCTTTTTCCATCAAAAAGCGCAATCGCCTTCTCTAAACTCAATTATACTTGTAAGGGAAACAATTTATTTTTCTAAGGCTGTTTACATAAATTCAATTACGTTATTCAAATGCCCGGCCCCTCCGGTCGAAATAAGAAGGCCACCTATCGAAAAAAAGTGGATCGAGGTTTAAAGTTTCTATTCAAAAATCTAATTTTTGTGTACCTAGACTTTTGAACATTTTTTACATGTACATTCTATATAAAGAGAAACAAATATTTTCATCTCTTGCTAAATTTTTTCAATATTTTTAAACTCATTTTACAAAAATATGACCCTTTTTTGCTAGCATAAGTTCAGAAAGCACCATGTGCATACGAATTTGACCAAAACAGTAGCTTGAAAGATTTTTTCTTTGATAAGATCTAAAGCATGAAAGTTACTATGCAGAAAAGCGCACTAGACTACATCATAAAACATGAAAAAAATTGACTTTTGAGTCAAGTTTCTATAGAAACCCACTTCAAGGAAAAAAGCTCGGACGTGCGAGTACAAAAAAAGGCCACGTCCGAATGCGAAAATTAAAATTCCTCGCGCACAATAAATATGACGTATATACGCACGTTGCGCTCCGCCGCGCGGCATTAGCGTTCGCGCGACTCGCCTCAGCGCCGCGGCAGATTCCCAAGGAGGACGCGCACAAAAGCGGCCCATTTTCGCGAATAAGTATTTTCAGTAATGGAAATTCTCTCCGCTTCGCGCGCGCCGGAGGATTTTCCTCTCGCAAGCTCGTTTATGGCTGTGAAGGGTTGCCGCGCCGGGGACATTTAAAATTCATTTGTTGGCGGGAGGAAAAAAATTTTGTTTTTACCGACGCTAACTCAGTTTGCGGATAAAAGTGTAATTTGCGGGCTTGACGCGTTTGTACACGCGCCCGTCAAGTGTATTAATGCGCAGTTGAGAAAAAAAGAGTTGCTTTGCGGCTGGTTTTTAATCTTCTAGAAACGCTGGAATTTTTTTGTGCGGCTGGTGATTAATTTTGCGTGTTTATTAAGGTTGTACTGGCTATTAATTCGTCTCGAAGTTAGTGACACATAAAAGTTGTAATTTATCATACCAATCATTTAAATGTAAACGCCTACGGTGTAAGGGATTTTTACTTGAAAGATTAATGTAAATTATCTGCACTAATGCATAGACTATGATGAAAATGAATGATTATTAACCCTTTAAGCTGCGATTTCTCAATTTTTTTTCTGTATATGAAATGGAATTCAGTCGTTTGTTTAACAAAAATTATATTATCGCAGATTTTTTTGTTCTCTCGATTGCCTTACATATTTGACTATTAAAATTGACTGCAAACGTAACTTAATAATTTACGATGTGTCATCCATAAATTCATTTTAAATTATCAAAGATTTTTGTACTAAAATATGAGATTAACGTTTTTTGAAATATTACTTATAATAATATTCATATTAATTTATAAGTGTATACCATATTTGAATTGAACTATAAAATATTTGAAAATTGGCCTATGATTCAATTTTATACGGGAAAGAGAATGCAGCTTTATATTTTAAAAAATTCATAATTATTGATGATTTTTAAATGACATAAATAACTTATATATAGCATGCTGAAGTAGTAATGATTCTAGTTTAATCCGACGAGGATTTTCATATACAGTCACAGTGTCAATATTAATTCACAAAGTTCGAATACGAATTTGTCCGTTTTTAATCCTCATAAAATTCATTACTTTATGTTCAAAGTCGGGTAAAATTAAAAAATTTTGCATTGAAAAAATTGCAGTTATTAACAGATTTAAAATCAGTAAAGCTCACACTGTGAAGTTACCAATGATAAACCTAAAAAAATGAATATTTTAAATCGTTACTATACAATTTTTCTAATTAAAAAACGAAGTTAATAATAACAAACTAACAGCCTTCAAGCTTCGAAACTCCCTTTCTCTCGTTGCACCTAATAACGCAAAACAAGAACAATAAAAACTATACAGAAATCGAAAAAAGGCAGAATTCAATGGAAACAACCGCGGCGCGCACAATATAACAATATAAACTCCCCCGTATAATAATGCAGAAAATCAATACTGCGTTGAAACGGAGCGATTAAAAAAATCAATCGGCGCCGAGCAAACAGTGCTCTATCCCGGGCACTCGTGAAAGCAATAAGCCAAAAGAGAGATCCCCTTCGCTTGGTGCTATTTTAATAATCACGGCGCGGCGCGCCAGTGGCGCGAGTCGACGCTCGGTCGGCCACTCGACGGCGATCGCGGCGCGCGCCATTGTGCGGCCTCCGCGGCATTCGAGTTTCGCGGCGGCTATTTCCCTCGTCCACGGCTGCGATTACTCCTGGGCCCCTCGTATCGCTCCCGCGACGCGCCGCCGTTAAAGTCGGGTTAATTAATCGGCCCGCGTCCTCTCGTAACTCGAGCACGAATCGACGCTTTTGTCGGCGAGGGGGCGGGGGGTTCTAAGTGATAAACTCGTAGGTGCTTTGGCGCGCGGCGATTGCCGGCGGTGCCGAGTTCGATGGCTACGAGGGACAAGGTGCTCCCGGGGTTTTAGCTTTGCTTAGCAGCCGTTTGTTTAGTTTACGAGTTAAGTAGATAATTTTAATATGTCAGCTCCACACTGTTTGGTTAAGGAAATTAGTGAAATTGAGAAATAATTTTAGTGATATTTAATCGCAGTGATTATAAGAGTTTTTGTAACCAGTTATCATCGTGTAAATGGTGGAGCACTAGTAACTTTCTTCAGTGCCTAACCATTCAAGTCTTAGCAAGTATATATAAATAAAACTGAGGTAGCAGATCCGTTAGTGGAAAAGATACTAGACTGAGAATCCATCTGGCGGTATGTGTACTAACTAATGTTGCGCACTGTATGAAGGCCTAATCGCGTTTTGCTTTTGATGGGTTCTCATTGAGTGAAATGCTCTCGACGTAAATTACATGGTTCGTTTCATGAATTTGCAATATTCATGCAAAGACTAGAACTGTCGAAAACCTAAAACCTAGTCGTTGCGTGAGTCGAAGATGTCCGAAAACTCTAAAATGCCGGTAAAAAAAAATAGTCGAAAATCTAATTAATGACTACTCCTACAAACTACAATCTATTTAGTTTAGTTTAGGTATAGAAGTTTTTTATTTAAGAATCATAATGATTTAGTAGTATTTCACGATTTATCAATTTTTTAAAATAGATGGAAGTTAAAGTGGACCCACATTCCATTCCTATGGAAGTTAAGTTAATTCGTTCATAACACTGTATAAAGTGTAATGAAAATGAACCACAAAGTCGTTTCCTTATATTTAAATGTAGCAGTAGCATCGTAACTTGCAGTTAAATTTTTAATAGTTCGTATGGGATTCATCTCATATGTGCATGCCTTTAACGTAAAAAGGTTAAGTATTCATTTCAAGATGATTAAAATAAAAAATAAAGAGGAGAATAACTAGAATATACAAGATTATTGCCTGAAATGTGAATTTCGTATGTATGATTATTTAATAAAAAAAGTTGAGAGCCTAAATTTGAAGAACGTCAATACTTTCCGCATGTGCAAAAAGTTGCTGGACTAAACTGTAACTTACTATTTGAATAAATTAAATGTTCCAGCATATACTTTTCAAATTAAAGGTCTTCTGTCCAATTTTTTCTATTCTATTCTTTTTGTTTGAACGTCTGCACCTTTTAAGATATTAATTCATTATTGTCGAAAAAGCAAATGTAATTCTATATATTAGATCGTAAGAATCTACCTTTTCAGCTTATTTTTTTATATATTGACTTAACAATAAATATTTCCTAAAATTTCGAATGAATCGAATAAATGACCTCTAGGTCATATCCTACTTTCTTTTATTGTTAGCTAGCCTGAACTTAACTTTATAAAGGTATTCAGAATACCTGATTTATTTTTCAAGGAAAATCCAATTTATCTCGTTTTCAGTCTTTACTGTAAGATAAATAATAAACCATTTTATTTCCGAACTGATTTGACATTCCATTCTACTGAATGGATAATTAAAATTAAAAGCTCTGTCAGCAGACAGCAATGTTTTTTAGATTTTTAATTTTTCATTAAATAAATACATTTAGAAGACCTTAAAAATACATTCAACCTTTACATAAACGTTCCAATTTAAAATGAATAACAAGCAAAATATCGTAAAAAATACAAAGACCGACTGCAGCGTTAAAAATAGAAACTTTATTAAAACAATTTCCATTCAAGATTGACAGGCAAAAACAGTTAACTGCACCGCGAACAAAGCTTACACACGCGAAAAAAGAAACACCGAAACATTTTTTACACCCACGTCACTGCCATCAAGCCCGCACTGACCGTCAATCACTCGCCCGAAAATTATCAATTTTATCAACGCAAAAGTAAATCGCGCCCGCGTGAAAAAAAAATCCGCACTCGCTCGGGATAATCGCAACCCAATTTCCTCGCTCGCCCGGGGTATCGCGCGGAGACGCCTCGAGTGACGTCGGGGGCCGCGTAAAAGTTCGGGAAATAAGCCACTCTCTCTCTCGCCGATGCGAAAGTTCACACGGGCCCCAAGCCGCGAGGCTCTCGCGAAATGTTTCGAGCTCTCAGCCTCTCAGCCCCGAAATGCGCGGTCCATTACCGCGCGATTTCATACGCGGCGGGTATTTTCCAGCGATACCGCGGCGCGAGTCTCTCCCTCTCGCTCTTTTTCCGCCCGCATACTTGCCGGAAGCTACTCTCCGGATGCACGTGGGATTATCGAGCGAGAGACATTGCGATAACGATGTTTCCTTTTTGCGCGGGTCTTCTGCGGGGCGGAGGGAAATATAATGCGCGGGGAGCGCTGGCTGCGGCGAAAAGAAATTATGCGAGAATTGCATGTTTTATGGAGGGTTTGAGGAAGTTATTTATGTAATAAAATTTATGTATTTTGTACTGAGAAAAATAAATAGGAAAATTTACTGGTATGTAAATTATTTGAGGTGGAAGCGTACTATAATCCCTGAAAAAATTAAAAATGTTTGTAGCAATGTTTAAGATAGTTAACGTACTTTTTACAATAAGAATTCTAATTTTTTGCGTTAAGGGGAGAGTTGTAAAATTGATTATTTTTCTCAATTTTTATTATAAATTATAAATTTCCAATTTTCATTATAAAAATTTGTCTGCATATTTGTATTGATGGAAAAGGTAACAACTAAAATTTCAAGTTATTTTATTTATTATTTTAAGATTTAGATTTAATTTTGTTGTATCTTGCACAATTTTTTTTAATTCCATTCTCTACTTATACGAAAAAAAACAAAAATCGATTTTTTGACCCACACTCTTTGAAAATTAGCCAGACTCTCTCATTAAAAATCTCTACGAATTTATAGTAAGTTTTGCTATATTAATGTTTTCAGTGAGAGGTTTAATTAATTTTAAATTAAAAAAAATAACAATTTTTATTATTGGTATTATAAAATAGTAGTTTTACGTAATTTTCAATTTTAATTTTGAAAAATAATAAAAGTTTTACCTATTGAATGCAAAATTTAATTACGAGTTTTACCTATTGAAAGTTTTACCTATTGAATGCAAAATTTAATTACGAGATTTCGTAAAAAATCAACAAGAACTGATTTTCTTTATATTTTTCAATTAATTGTAAAATGCTTTGCAATTTAAATTTCCTTTGACTACATAACGAAAATAATTAATATAATGTAATATCAGTTGTGAGGATACTGTTCTCTGACGTCATGTGAAATTTTATCTTTATTAAACATTGAATTAAAAAGAAGAAAAATTACGTAATTTGTAATGCAACGTTTCAATTAAAAATTATTAATTAACATGCAAATTAAAATATTATTGTACGTACATAATTAAATTTAATCTAATTATAGTCTAAAATCATCACAACGATGACATCATCACGTTTTCTTTCAAAATATTTTCTGTTGAAGTGCCCTGACACATTTCTTACTGCAATCGACGAGTTGATAGTTACCAAGAATGGCTGTTGAATGACGCCGTTACACTCCAGTGCCGTATAATTATATAATTTCATCAAGCGTCTCAATCAGGTCTCGGCTCGAAGCATCATTAAAACTTTTAGCATCGCATAAATAACGTTAATTCCAAATTGAACCAATCCACTTCTGCTAATTAGATTAGAACGCCCGATACTTTCCCCCGAACTCATCTCGCGGATCGCACTTTTTTTTTCTCTGAAATCTAAAAAAATCAACGGGTTAACGAGCGAGTGGCCCCTTAAAAACCGCTCCGCAAAAAAATAAAATCTTACGCGAAATCAAGTTCAAATCCCCTCAACGACTCGCGGAGAGGAAAGAAGAAGAAGCGAAAAAAGAAGAAGCAGGAAAGCGTAGCGGAATCAAGAAGGTCATATTCCCGGCGCAGCGCGATGCTCCCCCCGCGTTACCAGTCTAGGAAGCATAAAAAAAAGGGAAGAGTAGAGGAAAGAAGAAGACGGAAGAGAGGAGCGGAGTCGAGCCGGGGGCATTACCGCTGTCGAAGAGAAAGGGAGAGGCGGCGGTAAAGCGGAGGGGGCCGTAAAAGAAACGAGCGCCGGCACACTCGGCCGGCCCGGCGTTACTGACCCCGGCGCGCAGCGAGACGCTCATTTAATGATCCCCGGCGCTTCCGCGTCTGCATCCAGCGGGCGCGGGATGCTAATTGTCTCCCCCTTTGACAAAAGGGGTCTCCCCTCGCGACGGCCTCCTTTCTTCTTCGTCTTCTTCTCTCTCTTTTTTTTTCGCTTTTTTGACGGCTCGTCCGTTCGCGTCTGAGCGGGCGAGCCGCCGCGTTAAAATGATTGCGGCTGTCTTAATTACTTGCGGCCGCGGGAGAGGAGTGCGTTTTTGCGCGCAGTGTGGCTTTGTCCCGCGCCGCGGGTTAATGGGACGGGAGATATGTTTAATCCTTTTTTGTCGCGGAGTTTTCGGGGAGTGGCGCTCTCTTTGCGTCAAAGGGCGTGAATAATTCGGGAGGTGGGGCGAAAATATTTTTTTGCGCGTTTACTTTTGGAGGGGTTGTAAACTTTAACGAGGGAAAGAGGCAGCGCGGGACAGTTGGAGGAAGTGGAATAGATGGAAGGTGAAATGTGGAAAGGAGAAAAAATTAACGTACGGATAATAGAAGGGTTGTGATGAGCCATGATTTTGCAATCATATTTTAAACAGTTACACTGAAAAAAAATTATTGTTACTAAAGAAATCTTACTTGATTCAAGTAACATTTACTTGAATATTCTGAAATTTAGTTAAATCAAGTAAAATTTATTTAGTAACAATAAACTTTTTTCAGTGTAGTAATTTCGTAATCGTAATAATCCATTTTTCTACTAATATTCTATTAGTATTTTACTATAAATGTTATACTATTAGTCAATAATTAGTTATTTGCATCTTTTTATCGCCGTGTTAAAAATTTCGGACAGCAAACTTCGCATCCTTTTGACTCTCTGAATTACTCATTGTGATTTTAAGATGATAAAGTTGATTGTTCTCGTGATTACTGTTACTGAAACTAAAAATAATTGCAGTGCTTTTGAAGTTTTACGCTATTAATTTTAAATAAAGTATTATTATAAATTTGAGTAATTTACATAAAATATTTCAGTCGTTCTTTTAAATGAAATCGAACTTGGTCCTTCTCGCCAGAGGGATACTGTGTTATTCTACCCTACCGCAATTTTATTTATATTTATATTCAAAAGTTACACTAAAATCTGGATGGTTTAGTGAATGGAGATTCTCATAATGCTTCACAATTTATATGGATATACCTGATTATAAGAAATCATGTAATCTCTGTAAGAATCCCTTGAATTTTCGTAATCGTTATAATCATGTCACTAAAATTATAATGGATAAAATTTAAGTTTTTATTTCGTTTATATGATGTAAACTTTTCATTCTATTCTATTCGATTCTATATTCTAAACGTTTGATTCTTTATGAAGTTGTTTTAAAATTTATTTTGCAAACTATTTTTACTCACGGCTAGTACTTTTAAAAAATAAAACTACCCGCGCTTAAAATTTTCTTTTTAAAATTGCTGACTTTGGCATATTCTTTGAAATGTTTTCAATTTGTATTCTGGCCTCGAATATGTCCCAAGTTTTTTAATATCTTCCTGTGCGCCACCTGAACTCTATACTTTGCAGAATAATTTAATATCTCGAAAAATTCAATGACAAATGTTTATAAAGTGTAAGAACAATCACGATCTACTTTAACATTTCAAAAATTAATTAATCAAAGCAGCTGTATTCTACACACCTGAGGGGTTATTCATCATTTTTACAAATTAATTTTTTTTGACTTTCAGAGATTTTACATCGAGGCAACGACTAGATAAAATTTACAGCGAGGCGCTCCAGCGCGAGCGACTCCGCGGACATTAAAAGGCGAACCGACGCGTGAATTTTTCCGGTAAGCAACCAATTCAACGTCTACCTTTTCCTTCTTTCAGCGCAACTTTTTCACTCTCCTGGAAAGGCGAGTCGTTCACGCAACTCCAGCTGATAATTACTAATTAGAGACGTCGCGCGATTTTTCCGATACTTTGCTGAGGAGGGCGAAAGCGGGTGCGCTCAGACCTTTTTACGGCTAATTACTGCGACGGATGATGATTTTCATTTCTGTTATTTATTTAAGTGATATATTAAAGTAACAAGTTTGTACTGTTAAAAAGTTAAAAAGGCTGAAAAAAAAAACAAATATTTCTTTAAAGGTTTGCCGTCGAAATAGTTCCTTGAATCAACTAAACTTTTTTTTGAAACCAATTTATTTAGTAGTTTCATAGAAATTTTTAATTGATCATTCAAAGAAATTATTTAGTTTGCACGCTTTGAAGAAATATTTAGTTGAAACGACTATTTTTTCAGTGTAATTTTTCTGCAAACGAATATATAAAATATTGAAATTTATAAATACTGTTTCTAAATTAAAAAATTGTATAGCTTAGTTTTGAATAACTGTATAATTTTAAAATTATACACAGCGCGTTAATACATAGCTACATGATCATAAAAATGTTTGTACAGTAGGGCAAACTTATCTCAGACGGCATCTAAAAGATATTGTGCTGTACCATATTCTCAGATTATTTGATTATCTTTATTTTTTATTTCTTACTCCAAATGCGATTCAGAGCACTTGGCAATAAAGACAATCCAATTAACTTTAAAACGTTAGTTGACACGCCAGCTGACACGCGCCGAAAACAAAGAACAAGCCATAATCCCATTCTCCCGAATACGTTTAGCATCTTTCCCGGGGTAACCGAATTACCCAATAATTTAATTACCCTTATGTAACAACCCTTTTAAGAGCATTTCCCCGCTTACTTTAACGTCAAGCCGAGTATAAGTTTTCATCCGCCATGATACGTTTTTGCCCCGGGACGCATTAAGTAAACGAGCAGCCGAGTGTAATTTTTCTTTGTTACTTTAAAAAAAAGTATATAAAAAAGCAGCTGCCCGCGTAATTTTGCTCTCAACCCTTATGAATCACTTGCAGCAAGCCAAGAAAAAAATTCAGGCAATTTCGCGAGTTTATCCTTTTAATCCCGCGGAGTAGCCCCGGCAAGACGACGCGAGTAGAAAAATCCGCGATACGTCGGACGCGCGGCACAAAGAGAGCCTTTTCGAGTGCGCGATGCGTCTCAATAATGAAAACTCGGCGGTGGATGGAGGGCCCCCCCGGGGTGGGCAAGAAGCGCGCGGAAAAGGTAAAAGGTCTTTGTGGCGAAATTGAAAGGACGAGATCGAGTGTTGACGAAGTTCAAGTGGAGAAACGAAAGCCATCGGCGTCCGGTGGCCGCCAAGTGCCGCGTTATTGTGCAAACAGACGCGTGCGTTAAGAGCTCGATAAATTCTCCTCTCCACTTTGTAATTAAAGGCGGCGTAATCGAATTCCAAAAATAGAGCGAACCGAACGACCTCTGCCGACGTCGTCGAGCGGCTGATGGTCTAGTTTCTTGGGCGAGCAAATAAACATTTAATTGTAATTATGCTTTTCATTAAAGACAATGATATAGTGATGGTGCTTAGGAGACTGACGAAACTTCATTTATTTTAAAAGAGCAGATTGTGAATTTTGTTTGTTTGTTACAGAGTAGAGACAATGACAATATTTTAATTCGCCAAACAAGAGCATCTCCAAATTATTTACATGAAAAAAGCGAATTTTTATAGCAGTTTAACTTCAAAATAAGTGTTCACTCGCTTTTCCGTTACATAAATTGTACGACTTGCAAAACCTTTCAAAATTTCTATAATTTGAATGTATGTTTAAAAATTTGATTATCCGATTTATATTGGAAATGTACTGCTTTATTACAAATATTTGTGCCGCATACGCTTCTTCCGTGCAAATAAATTGAAAATGATAGGTTTGTTTGTAGCAATTATTTGTTTGTAAAAATCGTCGAAATTTTACTCAAACATAAAAATAACAAATGAAAATGGAGATACGCTTGTTTCGTGTTATTTGATTATAAAAGTTAAAAATTTGATGTACGAGCTACTTTGCTATTTACCCATAATATAAATAAATGAAGTATATATATATTTGTCAAAAATTGTGTAAATATGGAAAGAATAAAAATATTAGTAAACGCGTAATGTTGAAACACGTCGTCATTGAAAGTAATTAACTTCTATAAACTGATCTGATTGTTGGATAAATTCGTCATATATTAAATAACAAAAATAAAATGTGAGAAATGGATTTATCTTGGATTTTTATAGAACATTGGGTTATATTAGACTAGTATTGCAGATTTTATCAATTTAATATTCGTTTTCTTTTAGGGAGTGTCTATCACATTGAATCTTGATATAAATCTGGAATAAAAGTATGTAAATACAGATTTTTTGATTACGTTTTATGAAAACCTTGGGTCTTATGATCACTCAATTCTCTATATATATAGAAATTTATTTTTACAATTTTGCTGTATCTTTTGAAGAGAAACTGATTATTTTTTTTGCAACATATCGATTTTTAAATTTTAATCTTCAATTATTTTTTAGGTTAATCCTACTGTTATTATCCGATACCACATTTATAATGCTTTATAAATATTAATATGGCCACTGTGCTTAATTCAGCGTTCTAAATTAATGTTAATTTCAAATTATAGTACGATGGATGCGAATTAAGACTAGTTATGAATTTATGTATAATAACAACGGAAATACACGTGTATATCAAATTTACCGTAAAATACACAATTTAAAATAGAAATATCATTCTCATATATAAATAAATCAATAAATCAAATTCATGCTCGAAATTGTTGAATTTAATTTGATTAACATTTAAAATCCAAGCCAATCAAATAACCTGGAAAATTTTCGACACAAGCATTATTTTGTTGAATAAGAACAGGTAGTACTTGTCGAGTAATCGATTAAATTTTTGTTTGGCAATTTAGCGAAAATTTTTTCGCGCCGTTCGATCAATGGACTAGTTGTACATGAATGTGGATCGCTTTTGAATAATTAAAAAGAGGACGGTTCGACACTGAGGGATCGATGTTATTAGCGAGGCGGAACCACTTCATTTAAATGAAAATCGCTGTTTGAATATGGAATAACGAAGTCAGCGGGGCTCATCAATGTCGGCATTTGCATTATGATCCAATCAGAAGGAGGCCGCCGGAGTTTCGCGGACAGAAAGCGTTAATCGTAAATAATGTGCGCAACACGGACAGTAGTCCCTTCTTTTCATTATTCATCGTCTTCTATTATATTATTTTATATTATATTTTTATATTCAGCGCTTCTCTTTTTTATTGATTTAAAAATGCTCGTTCATTGTTTTCTCAATCAATGCTTTTGTAGGTTGATTATTTATTATAATCATAATCGAGGGGTTATTATTTAATTCATTCCGTGCAAATGCAAGCTATTTTTAAATAAGTGACTTTGCAATCACTTTTAAATCAATACGAATTTGTTCATTTATAATTTGTTAATCAATAATAATCAACAAATCCTCTTTTAAATAAACTATGGTAGAATACTTAAAACAATGGTTGAGTGTTGTGTAGAAAATAAATTTGTACTTTTTTAGTCAGATGGAATGGATAGTACTCTATAAGTAATATAAAAGTATTCTTACAGAATTGTTTTTGTTTTTTGACTGTGCTTTTCTGACACACCACCAGATGGATGCATTAAATTTTGTGTCAGTACATAAATTTAACGTCCAAGTAGATTATATATAAGTCCATCGTGTTACTTATACAGGTATAAATTACTTATCAAGTTTGACTAAAATTGTTTATTTGCGCCAATAATAGAGAGGCTTTCTGGTCTAAGCCGAAGTGTTTACCTAAGCTTACTAAAAAACCGCTGCCAGTAGATTAACAGTTAGGTTCCTCAAAATTAATTGTGCTGCTTTTCTTAATTTATAATACCATTGCAATCAAGTGTTACTAAAATAAAATGTTACATATAAGGCTCGCATCTCTTCCAGTAATCTGCATAGTTCGCAAAAATTTCACAACAAATTACTGACGCTTGCAGTAATTTCAATAATTTCTTTCACAATCAAATTAATTTCTCGATGAAAAATCCGTAGGCGCTTTTATGAGCGACGAAAATAGTCGACGCTTTATCAAAGTAAAGAGATCGTTAACACTGAATTCATTATTTTACCCAGCCGCCGCATTATACATGCGATTTAATAAAGTCAAAAATAGCGAATACACGAAGCGCAATCAAATCCAACGATCTCATCCGTTACATTCACGAGCTGGCTAAATCCAACTAATTTGAAGCTTACCATTGACCTTTTTTCCCCTCCACCGAAAAAAATGAGACCGGGAAACTCGAGCGCCCGTCCGAAAAACAAGCTGCAAGCAGCCGCCCGTGGCTTTTTGCACGGCGACATCGCAAAATATTCGCGTCTCTACTTAACCGGTCGCGCAGTCTCCCCGGGTGGTGTCTTCCTCCTTCGCCGGGGAAAAAGAACAGAGTGTCGAGGGCTGATTGAACGAGCTCCCCGACGCCTCGCGAGAAATGTCACTTACTTAGATAAGAAAGCAGCGAGGAAAAGGGGGCGGGCGACGAAGAGAAAGGAGGGCCGCGATCGGAAGGTTGCGCGCTGCGCGTAAAAAATTAACGAAGCGTCGACACCGGCACATCCGCAGGGACGCGCACCTCCGGTCGAGGGAGATAAAATCTTCGGAGCGAGCTTACGATACGCGCGAGATTTGCCGCCTTAGCTCCCGTCTTCATTCTTTATTTGCGAGTCGACGTAGACGCCGTATAAAGTATCTCCGGCAGGAGGAAAAAGGCGAAGGAGGAAGTGTCGATTTGACGTTTTATCGGAAGGCACTATCGATCGCGATTGATCGATATTGTCTTAAGGGATAACGACTGTAAGTGATTTTTGTGTGGAGCGGCGCGGAGGTGCTTGTTTAAGCGTGTCCGCTTTCATTTTTTATCGGGATGTCGAATTTAGAGACATTGGTAAATCGGATAGCCTGCTTTTATTTATATCGGGGTTACACTGGGATTTAACAGTAACCGCTGCAAATGGATTGCTGATTTAGTTCGTTTAAATGCTTGAATATTACATGAGATTTTACATTTATTTCAGTAAATGTGACTGACGTATATGTCACGTAAATTACTTATTACCAATTAATATTTTATAAGAGACTGTCATATAAGTTTTTATTCTCATAATGTAGAAAAGTGAAAAATTTAAATAAACACTATTAAAATGAGTCTTTTTCTTATCAAATTAAATCATTTTAATATCAAATCAAATTATTTAAAATTTTTTAGAGTTGATATATTAGAACAGAAAAAAGCAGTAAAAAAGGGATTTTGGCGAGCTTATTCCTTGTCAGCTATTTTTTCGAAATAGCCTTTTATTAAAAAAATATAAGAAATAGTTTATTATCACTGACTCAAGAGACTTGAAATTTTTGTGGTAGCAGCTATACATCTTTTATGGTGCAAGGGTGAGATAAGAAAGGAATTTACCTCGATCCACCATCCTCAAAAAGGTGAAAAGGGGAGAACTGAATGTTGACATTTTTTATTGGCAATTTTGGAAACTTTAAAGTCACGAATATCGTTTTTGAAAATATATTATCACAGAGGTTACCTATGAGAATATAATCAAGATATAAATCTCTAAATTTGACTTATTGTTAATCCATCTCTAAGAGAGTCCAAACGGGATAAATGTGTTTAAAAATTTATTTTCTATAGTCCAGAATTTGTTTTCTCAAAAATTTTAATATCCTGGATTTGGCAATAATATTTGCATTTCTGATATCATATTTCAGTAAATTGTATCATTAGTATATATTTATGTAAATTGCGAGTTCCTTAAACATTAGCAATAAGGTAGTATCAATTTGTAATTAAATTTTGTTAAGAAACTACAAAAAGAATAATTATGTTAGGTAAATATTCATTTGTACTCAAAATAAAAACGTGTGGCTTACGACTAATTAGTATGCAAATATTTACATGAAAATTGCGGATCAGTTTGCGTTTGATCAATGAATTATGAACCCAAAAGTTATGCTTACAGAAAATTTTACTTTTATATCTGCATAATTATTCTTTAATCACTTCAATAACGAAAAGAAGATTAATCTTCCAACGTACACATATATAACAATTAATCGAGCACATCAAATCCCAATAACAGCAAAGAAATCACGAAATCACTGGAGGCCTAACTCTGAAAATTAGCAATCGGCACTGGCGCTCAATCACAAAAGAAACCTAGCCTCATCAAAGTGAAATCAAAGGGCGCGAATCTCTCTTCGCTTTCCCCTGCCGGAGCCCCTAATATAAGACGCCGGGAGCGCGACCAGAAGCGAGACCGCAAACCAGGTGGCGGCCCCGTGGAGGCGAAACCGCTCAAACAACCATAGATTACCGGCCGGGACGTTCAAAGCCCCGGGCTGGCGGCGCGATACATCATACGGATCAGCGAAATCAATCGGCGAAGCCGTAAGGCCGGGGCTTTAATAGCGCGCGAGAGCCGCAAGATCGACCCCGAGCGTCTTGCACCGCGGATAATCGCGGGATCGGTAATTTAAGGTTCCACTCGGCGGAATAAGAGGGTACGCCGCTTAACGGAATGTCTTGGCCGCTTGACTGATTGAAGCCGCTGGAAGGGGCTAATTTTGGGATTCGAGGAGAGGAAATAATTTGATTAAATCGGGATTGTGGTTGGGGTGTTGAACTTTTACACTTTCGGTGTTGATCGATTGTATTGAAATTTTTTTGTTGCCGGGGGTGGAGAAAATTGTAACAGCTGTTAGTGTCTTAGTGAATTTATTACGATTTCTATCGAACAGATTGGTCGATTTTTTCAACATTAATTAATTAGATTGCATTTGTAGATTACAAACTAAAGTTTTTTTCTTACGAAAAGAGTCTGCAGTTGTGACCACTGGTATAACTACTAGTGAAATCACTGGAGAGACTAAAGGAACTATTATTTTAGTAATAGTTTTTTTTAAACTACTCGAAACAAAGAAAAACAAACTCTAACAAAAAAAACTTTTGAAAAACCAGTTGTTTCACTAGTAGTTTCGCCAGTAGTTATACCAACACTTACTTCTGCAGTTTATGTTTGAAAGAGCTATTATGATTACATTCATTAATCAGGAACCTGTGTAACTTCAATGTAATTGTAATTGTAATAGTAATTATTAGATGTAAAACAACAATTACAAATTACTTTTTTATCTCGATTAAATCACCTGAAATACGAGCAAGAAACTGTTTCACTTTAAATTTATTATTGCATCGACCTATTTACATTATAAAATTGTGTACTGCTGAAAGTAAATGTATATTTTTAGTTCAAGTGCTAATCGAGTTAGTAGCAAGAATAATTTAGTTTATTAATTAATTCTTTTGCAGTCATATTAGTTTGATCTAAGACAGTACTGTTATATTATTCGATTTATTCTAATATCATGAAGCTACATATTATACTTATAGAAATTGTTAAAAAAGGCCTCCTGATTTTATGGTTTTATAGCTGTATGATTTTATTTTATCATATTACAATTTTTAATCCAGCTTTTTTAGATTTTTTTATCATTTTAATGAATTTACATATATGATTTAACTTACCTTATTTCTACTTTTCGTGGATTTTAACGCATCTTGCGGAAAAAATTGAGCCCAAAGGGAAATATCAAACTAAATGGATAAAAAAGAAGCTCGAACAAAAGTTCGCATAATTCCACTTTTCCTAGAAATTTACGTTCTCCACGTTAAAAATTAGTACTTGCTCCGTTCCCTCGTAATTACGAGCCCATATATTTACCCAATCCTTCATTACCATAAAAAAGCTGGAAAAATGCTTTCATCAAGCTCCCATATATACCCCGGTGCTTTAAATCTGGCGGATCCTCAGACTCCATCCCGGCGATTTGCGACGGATCGCCCGGCCGTATTGGCTCGGACGTTAAAGAGGCCTCGTCCGGGGGAGACGGGGGGTGGGGGTCGCCGCTTGAAATTCAACCTGCTCCGCTTTCGCCCTGCACCCGAGGTTCTTGGGTTCGTTATACGATAAGATGCCTCGGCTCTTTGATCGGGGGGCCGGGACGGCTTTACGGGTCCAGGTAACCAAATGCCGCCGGTGCTCCGATGGAGAAAAGCTTATCCGCTATTCCGCCCCCTACCCCTCCCTCGGCGTCGTCCCGGGCCGATGCCTTATCCGCCGGGGCGTTTCTTACCGCGCGGATGTGGGAAATATCGGGGATGGCGAAGTTTGAAGTTCCGCGCGGGTTTTTTTTTTGCTTGGCGCAGGGAAGGAGGGGCTAAAGTCGTTTAAGATCGCGCGACGCCGCTATTCCAGCATACTTTTTGGGGCATAAAGTTGATTCCGCGCGAAATGGCCTTTAGATAGAAGCGAGGGAGGCGATTTCTTATATATATACCGGGATTGCACTTTTTCAGATTAAATTTTTATGGGTTGTTTGGATATCGTATGAATCGATTTGATGTCGGTTTGAAAACTCTTTTTATTGTATCTCGTTTTATTTTTTTTTCACTCATGCATTTGAATTGCTCACTTGAAGAGGTCATGACCTTTTCGGTCATGGATTATTACCAAAATTTTGGGCAATGTTCCTGTTGTATGCAAAGAAATCAAAGTAGTAAGATATAATACGTGAAAATTTTAAAACAGATTTTCACAGATTTATTTTGAATATGTAGATCTTGAATTTTCTTTTTCAACAATAACTCATCTTTTATGGGAGCCAGAAATTTCTGTGGGGTAGAAATGGGAGGTAGAACAAAAAAGAAAAGAGAAGTGGAAAAAATTTTAACCTCGACTTAAACAATCAAAGATTAATTCCATTTTAATCGTTATGTTAAATACTCGTTTTAAAATACTATTAACTTTTGAAGAAACAAAGATTTTTCGTCTTATGCCTCTCAAATTAAAAGTCTTTCTCTCTTTCTTATTTGCTTTTTTGATAAAGCAGGTTTTTTTAGTACTAAGCTATCAGCAAATTATGAAATTCCAAGTTTTAGAGGAAAATAACTGTAGGGGCTTATTGTGTTGAAACATTTCAACGTTAGACTCTAATATTTTTTGACTTTCTTCATATTTTTGTACATGAAAATTCTACTTAAAGTTTCAACAAAATCCATGACCTGAACAAAGGAGACTTTTGAAATTACTCAAATGCATAAAGCATGTATACGAAATTAAACTAGACTTTTATTCAAATGAAGAATACCAAATTGTAAAGCATATTTATTAACAATAAACAATAATTCTATCGAAAACTTCTCTTTTACAGATTAGAAAGCATAGTACACGCATAAGGGTTAAAGTACAATTTTTGAAAGATTCTACTTTGTTTGAAAAACAAAATTACGAAGTTAAATTTGCTGGCTCAAATTTATTTCAGTTATACCGAAGTTTCGTTAGTGCACGCGCTCAACATCGACTAGTTATACTACCTCAGTCAAGAAGCAATTATTCTAATGCAACTAGGCTTGCATATGTTTCGCGTTAACAGCGCCGCGAGGGAAATATGGAATTACTTATTAATAAGTCAATATGCGAGGTATCCTATCCCTCATATGTTCAACAAAAATATCGTACATATCTAAACAAATTTCCGTATCGCCGTGTCTTCAAAATAATCATTATAATATCGCACATGAATGACCCAAAATAAATCTTCGCATTAAAATCAAGAAGAACACGTATATGATAGTACACTTTTCTTTTCTTGAGAATTTTTTAATAGCAATTAAAGTATAAGACTCTAATTTCGAGATACAAAATACGCTGTTGCGCATCAACGACGTCAACAAAAAAAAATAAAACATCAACCCGCAAATTGACGCTATATTTCACCGTATAGTGTCCTACTTAAGCTGAAAAAAATTTAGGACGGGATAAAGGCAGTATTCCCGCGCCGCGAGGTCGTCATCTTCTTGCCTGAAGGAGCGTACGGCGTAATCCCCCCTGCAGCCGAGGCCGGCTCAACGCGCGCGCTATAGCCCGCGCGCGTGCAAACGCACCTCGTAATCGGAGGGGCCGGACTTAGCCAGGCATAAGCCACTCGGAGCTCGGACATGCGCGCCAAAATCTCCGCGTGTAATTTGCATTGCCGCGCAGTTTTATTCTCCTTCCTCTTTATTATACTTTCCTCTTATTTTTTTAAAACCTCGTTACCGTGGCTTGTAGCTAATCGAATTATTTTCGGAACAAGGCGGGTTAGTAGTTACATAGGGAAGTCTATTGTTTACATTTTAATGTAAAATGCATCATTAAGGTGCTGCCACGAGTTTAGGTATATTTTAGTTAGTGGCTTGTAGAGAAGAATCGCTTAAATCCAGTTTTTAAGGAAAAGGTAATTTCTTCCTTTACGAAAAGAAACTTCAGGTGTAACTGCTGGTATAATTACTGGCAAAACTACTGATTGCCAGCAGTTTTGCTAATAGTTTTTTTGGAATTACTGGAAAAAGTACAGGAAGCAATTTTTTTCTTCCAGTAGTTACGCCAGTAGTTCTAAAAAAACTATTGGCAAAACAATTGGTAACCTCTAGTTTATTTTCCTAAGGGATGTTTGCCCCGAACTGTGAGATCGAAATTTATATCTTACAGGAGCAAAATTTATCGAAAATAAATTCTAAAATTGTAATTTTGGAAAAAAAGCTCTCGCACTTATAAATCTTTTGATAGATATATATTTTGGTATCCCATCTGCTAAGACCGATTGCCTTGTCTCAATATGTTTCTCAATATATTTCGTTGTCCACCGAGACTATCGTTTTTTTTGGAGAATCTCGTTCCTACGTCTTACTCTTGATCCAAAAAAGTTAATAAAAAGTCAACCAAAATGAATTTCACATTAATGCGATATTTTTGAATATCTCGTTTTTTTCGAGAAGTCTCGGTCCCTTATTTTTGTTCAAATCTTAAGCAGACATACTCACGATGTTTATTTGATACATTTAATGAGAATGAAAAGTCTGATAAAGTATTGAAAATTAATTGACATAATACTTTTTTCTTCAATTCAATATTTTATAAATATTGCATATTAAAATGACGAGTGACATTATGCATGAAATAGTTGAACTACACCATATGTATATTTTGTGGTCCTGACGTCAAGCGCTATTTTAATGTGCGACATCTTTGTTAAAAAATATTAAATTAAAAAAAGAAAAAAATACGAGTCGATTATTTTTCTACATATTCCATTAGACGGCTATAATCAAATTTTTCACTTCTCTTCCCAATTAGATAGAAGTATAACTAAAATTAATATTGATTAAAAAATAAATAAAAAAATAAAGTTAGATAACTTAAAGTGTAAAGTAAAGAATTTTCAAAAAAAAAGTCAAACCAAAGTAAGAAGATAAACAACGCCAGTGCAAATGGTCCCTCGACGGTGCTTTCAGAATTCACTTTTCGAATCTTCACCAACCTTTCAGAAGTCAATTAAAGAGCAACGAGGCTAATACGGCGCGGGTGGGGCGCGCAAAGGGACGGCCGCGGGATGCAGTTACCGACGAGTTACTTTTAATTCTTCGGGATCCCTCCCCCGCCGTCCGCGAGGTGAGGGGCGGACGGGAATTAATGCCGTTCGACTGTATATACAGGCCGCGGAAAATTAGCGAAAACTTCGCCGGGCGAGTTTAATGGCGTATTTCTCTCGCTTTCTCCGGTGGCGGCTCTCGTCCCTCTTCTTTCTTAATACTTATCCGAAAGTTTATATACCCGGCTCGTTTGCCGATCCGAATTTAACTTTGCCATGTTTCCTATTTATTTGTCCGATGCGCGCCGGCTAAAGTGGCTTCCTGCAGTCTGTTAAAGCGGCTGGATTTGAGAGGCACTGGATTAATTGGGTTTCAGCCGGATTAAAGTTACAAACGGAGGGCCGCTGCCGTTTGTAGGCCATTTTCAAGTTATTCATAATTAAACTTGCAGAAAAAGCTGATTTTAAAGTTTTTATACGCCGCTTTCGCTTTACGCCGCTCGCTTAATGAAATCGTTTGCCGAGGAAGATTCATCACTTCGTTAACATCGACGTTTAATTCTGAATAATATTTGCTGATTTTATTTAAACAAACTAAAGTAGGTCGTAAAAGCAGGCTCTCGTTATTTGAAAGAGTAAAAAATATCTCGATTCGAATGAAAACAGTATTTATTGGCAGTTTGGGGCATTATTTTCTCGTGTTAAAATATCAAGAAAGGGAAAATATTAGAATTTAAGGAACATTTTCGGTTAAAAAATCTAATTTTTTATTTTTTTATTTAGAATTTTTAAATTTTACTTCTATCTATATGTAAAATATCTTTATCTTGCAAATTTATTTTACAAGCATAACAATTAGCTTATGTTCAAGTTTTCTTTTCTTAAAAAGTAAGTTTCTGTCCAGGAACATTAAAACGAATTAATTTTTACCCAGATATTTCGAAGTAGCAGATCACTGAAGATATTTTTAATACCTAGAAAGTTCACCAAGTAAGCCAACAATTTGAAGAGAAAAACACTGATAATTTGAAAGACTGTATAGGTAAAAATATGACCATTCATAACTGTACAAACACTTGAATACATTAATAATAATACGCTGCAGTTAATTCACGTTATAACGTTATGATTGTTCACAACTTTTGAAGCAATAGAGATCTATACTGTTCAAATTGTCAGTCTTTTTTTTTGTTTACTTTTTTGTATACTTTCTAGGTTTTCCGAATGTTGAGTTATCGTCAAGTAATGAAAGATAAAGTTTAAAAATAAATAAATAAATAACTTCTGAAATCTGCTGAAAATGTTGAATCCCTCACAATCTCCTTGTGACCCAATTGACCTAAATGTGTCTCAGATTTTTCCAAAACACTTTTTTCGCGCGTACTGATTTTTCGGACCCGTCACTCTCCCACCTTACGAGAATATTGAGTTACAAGGGTCCCCATAAATTTCGATAAAACTCTTAATTAAATCCCGCTCGGCCGCCCTTATAAGGACGCCGCCGCAATCATCGCCGGGCACCTATGTCACCCCAAGGCCACTTCTTCTCCCATCCCCGTCAAGGTCGGCATCCTAAGCAGCCCAGCAAAAAAAACAACACGTCGCCCCATTTCTCACGCATCAAGCTCGCCCCCCTGCCCTCCCCCCGCGATAAAAACCGCGAAGCCCCTGGAGCGCGCGCCTCTCACGTATGCGCGTCGGCAAACAACACCCGGCATCGTATTTCTTCCGGCGACGCGTGCTCGTCTCCGCGAGCGAGGCGGCTTACGGCTCCAGCCTGCGCCTCTCCGCCCCTCTCATCAGGGCCATTAATTATGCGCGCTTATTAGCACCTCGCGACGCCCGGCTTGAAATTGCCATTCGGCGCTAATAGCGCGTGAAATCCGCCCGACTCCGGCTCCGCGCTGAGTTAGCGTCTACCTGCTTGTCTCCGGGATGCGCGGTACAATGGGACTGTTGTCTCGGCTGCCTGTTCGGGCGATTAGACGCCGAGGGATTGGCTTGTTTTAACGTATTTGCTCCCGCGGTGTTCCGGAGCTTCGAGTGATAATTTAGGTTTTGCTTTTGCACGCGTGTATCATTTGTTTACTGTGTGGAAAAATTAATAACTTTTTTTTACAGAGTGGAGGCTGTTTATTTGTTTTGGTAGTGTTTGCTCGATGTCAGCTTTTTTCGTATTTTTTTTACGACGAGCTTGATCGATTAATTTAAAAAGGGTCTTGTTGACAGGAGGATGTGTTACAATATTTACATACTGGAAGCGGGCATATCTAAAAGCGGCTACAGTTTTGTGTGGTCTAAATATAAGAGCAAATTTACTTATGATTACTTGTTCAATTTAC
Source organism: Eurytoma adleriae (assembly GCA_900480045.1). Taxonomy (NCBI): domain Eukaryota; kingdom Metazoa; phylum Arthropoda; class Insecta; order Hymenoptera; family Eurytomidae; genus Eurytoma; species Eurytoma adleriae. Next base: position 36,795 of record UXGC01000891.1, read on the forward strand.
TACCTACTTTTGAAAAAAAAAACGATAACAGGATATGTTATGAAGCATTTGAAGAAGCTATTCATAATAAGCAAAATATAAGTAAAATAAAATAAAATTTTATTAACTACGTCTGATAGAATATCGAAAATTGTTCGACACTTATTTTTTCAAATAATGATTATAAACGACGATTTGCGATTTGAAAAATTAAATGAATGTACATTATATAGATGTACTACGCCCTAGTGGCAACACGTTTGTCGAAAATTTTAACATTAAATGTCTTATTAGTAAGTGTTAAATTGAAAAAAGAAATAATGCTGACAGATCTAAGTGAATTTTTCATGCAAAATATTTTCAAATGAATTTAATATTTCAATTTGAATAATTAAAGATTGTTAGGTAATTTTATTAAAAAGTTATAAAAAATTAAACGCGCGAAACGCAGCAACATTTATGTTATATTAAAACGAGGTCATCGAAGATTACTTATTTCACTTGCTCATATTCAGGAAGAAATTAGCTACTGCAATAAAGTTAAAATGCAGCTAAGAAAAATGAAATTAACTTCGTTGGCACTGGAACGTCGCAGAAGCAAATTAATGAAAAGGCTTGAGTCAACGAAAAAACCGCATGCACCATTTCATCGCCGGCAGCTTGTCCTTCGAAACTTTTCTCATTACTCTCGCTTTCTTACACTTTCCCTCCTCTCTCTCTCTCTCCTCTCTCTTCGTTCATTTCCCTTACCTCTCCGGGGGCTATGAATCGATGCCTTGGCGAATTACTCGGTCAGCGAGGCCGCTGCGCGAGCCAGCGGCGAGTCTTTGAAAAGCGTCACTCCATTAGCAATATCATTATCGAACAATGGGCCCTTTCCGAGCGGCTGACCTACGGCTTGTTTTCAATCAACGTCGATTACCGAGTCGCTCGCGTGCTCGCGCCTGCGGAATATCTCAGCGAGCGAAACGCGTCCGTCGTAATTGTCCCTTTTTCTTCGCATTTGGCAGTTTTGCGGTAAGGATTTTTCCTAGTTATTAAGGTGAACGTTTTTGTCCAGTCGTCGATAAGAGTAGCCAGTGGGAGATTAATGAGCTACTGACGAACTGTTTTTTTGTAAAATTGTATACGTTTCTTTTAATTACCGTTGGTAAAAACAAATGGAATCTGTAAAATAAATAGATAGTTGATTTAAAATAATTTAGAATTTCTAGAAGAAAGGTGTAGAAAAAATCAAGGCAATAAGATTTAGCGTATTTGAGTGAACTTGAACGATGCGCAGTCTGGGCCTCCTAAAATTTAAGTAGTACAATAGTATTCCTGTGGCAATTTAAATGATCCATACACTAGATATAATCCGAAGATAAAATAAATTCCATAAATAATAGAAAATATAAAAATAAGTACATAATAAATTAAAAGTTTAAAATCATACGTCGTCTTTTGGTAAACATTTTTTAAAAGAATTTTTTTCAAAAAGAAAGCTGATTGAAATTTTTTTCTAAAGTTACAATCACTTCCGAAGATCGTGCTACTTATTAAGTGTGTCAAACCCTGTAAATAAAGTTATTAAAATAATATTAAACGATTGAAAAATTTTCTATGAATTCATAATAGTTCATATAATTATTAATAATAATTATTTTATATAATTCATTTATATTTCACTTAAGTAAACTCATCAGTCGTGACAATTAATAATTTTCTTAAAATCCAATATTTTACCGTTAATAACTACACATTAATTTAATAACTTACACAGTTCCAATTTGAAGTTAGATATATAATAGCCTATTTTCCATGCTACATAATTTCCGCTGTGCCAATTTACATGGATAAGCAGAAATAGAGTTTTAAATTTGCAAAATCGGAGGAAAAGTCATAAAGTAGTCGATTTAATACAAGTACGCGAGAAGTTGCGCCAGATTTTCTGCAGTCCCCAATAACGTCAAGGTATCCACCTCGTATTTTGTTTAGCTTACTTACTCGTATGCTACATCTTCGTTTACCTCGCGAGATTGGATCGGATTTTCATTTATACTATCGATTAATTGTACTTCATGTATTAATAAAATTAAAAAATTGAAAAACGAAATATTTAATAGTGACTTATTATATCGACTTGAATAAATGCAATTTTCGTTGCAGCCCATTAGTCATACATTTAAATTACTCCATCAATCGAAATGAAAATAACGAATGCTCCAATGTAAAGATAACATAAATCTGGTATCAAAGTGATTCCATGTATTTATCGCTTCTGGAATCATTATAGGCCATGAATAGTTCAACAAACGAGGAACAGAAATTTATGATAAATTACATCGTTTATCACTATAAATTCTCGTTTTGTATGGTTTCTACAGTAAATCACATGTACGTGATATTCTAGATTTTAGCCTATATTTATTAACAAACATATTTCATTCGATGAGTGAAAGAAAAAGAAATAATTAATATAATGTAAAAACCGAATCGAACGCTATTATAAGTAGTATGAGTATTATTAGGTCAGGCAGGAAGGAGACGTCTTCCTTTTTTTTGTTTCTTCAGTAGGTTGATGATTTGTAATATTCATTATAAGAATTTTTTGGTTTAAAACACTCAAATGCTTTTCTATAGCATAACATTATTTTTAATAGAATTTAAAATTAGCTTTGTAAAAGATGAAAAAAAATGAGAATCTTTTCACATCTATCACTTTACCACCTGTGTCCTGCTTTATTGAGCAAAATTGTAGTCAATTTAAAATGCAATAAACGAGACGTCGTGCATTAGCGCTAATCTTTTCCCAGTATTTTTTCGCGAAAAAGATCGGCGCAGTAAAAGGTATACTTCAGTGCACATATATATCACTCTGCATGCAGTACAAATTTTCAATATACTGAGGGGTTAAAACTGAAATAATTTTACATTTAATAAATCACATAATAAACTTGTATATAAAATAAACTTGCATATTTTTTTTATAAAAATTCCAATGGAAATAATGAGTATAAATGTCAGTCTAGCTAAGTGCTTCAAACCTCTATTACTTACTAGAAATTAATCATCTTTCTTCGAAAAAACAATGTCGATGCAAAATTCGTAGTCCATAGCTTTTCTTAAAATCTGTTTATCAATGGTGGATCTAAAATTCTTAGGATATTTTCTCATTAATATTTTCTGTACAATCTCGTTTGTTTAATTTTGAAAATTGAATTTTTTTTCTCTTTAGAATAATATTGCAGGTTTTTGTCACTTTTACTTCGACGAAACTGTAAAAAACAGCTAAGCAAAAATCTTAAAAATTCTACGTAAAAATTTTTAACCACAACAAAAAGTAACATATCAATGATTTTCTAATAATTTACGTTTTCAAGAACAGTCACAACCCCTAACACCAGCAAAGAAATACAAACGCCGAGAATCACCTGCCATTACTCTTGTAAAAAAGGACAGTCCCGGCAGTCAATCGCGCTAAAACAACCTCGTTTATTACCCGCGCGAAAAAAAAGGGACAGAAAGTCCGGGACACCTTTGACGCGACTCAAAACCCACGCGCGCGCGTTGTACCTCCCGAGCCGGCGTCATTACCCCGGCGGCGGCGGCCGCCTTTTTTCTCGCCCTGCCCGGGGGTCGATATCTCCGGGGGAGAGAGCCTCGCGCTCGGGGACAATCCGCTCGCGCGGAAGCAACAAGCGGAGAGGGATCAGCGGGCCGTCGCGCGGCGTTACACGCGCTCCGCCGCGCTTTTTACCGCGCGCGGAGATCCGCGCGAGCGCTTGTAGGTCGCGCGCGGCATTGTTGTTTCGCACCGGGGGTGAGCCTTTTTTTTCCCTCTTTGTTCGCTCGGGTCATTAATGATTTATGGAGCCCGAGTGTTTTTGCGCTTTTTTATGAGCAGGCAGGGGTGGGGAGGGTCTGCGGTTTCGGGCGTATTTATCAAAATTCAACTTCCATTGTTAATGGGGCTTTTCGGACGGATTGATTGTTTTTTGCAGGCCGGTGTTCGCTAATGAATATCGCGTCGATTGTTCGGGCACGCGCTGCCCTCTTTCAGGCATTCCGGCCAAGTATTTTCTTCCTTTTTTTTCAAAAATCACTCGTAAATGGCTGGGATATTTACCCGATACGTTTATATGCCTACTAAAGGTTGTAAATTATGTAGGGCATTGAGTATAACTGCAATTGTGGGAGTAATTGAAGGAACTTAATAAAAAATCGTTTCAACAGTTTTTATTGAATGGATGAGTGAAAGAAAATGAAATAATGAATATAATGTAAAAAAACCGAATCGAACATTACTATAAGTAGTATGAGTATTGTTAGGTCAGACAGGAAGGAGACGTCTTCTTTTTTTTTGTTTCTTTGATGTTTTTGTTTTGTTGCTTTGATTTTGTTGGATGAGTGAATGAAAAAGAAATAATTAATATAATGTAAAAAACCGAATCGAACGCTATTATAAGTAGTATGAGTATTACTAGGTCAGACGGGTAGGAGACGTCTTCCTTTTTTTGTTTCTTTGATTTTTTTGTTTTGTTGCTTTGATTTTGTTAGATGAGTGAAAGAAAACGAAATAATTAATATAATCTAAAAAACCAAATTGAACGCTATTATAAGTAGTACGAGTATTACTAGGTCAGACATGAAGGAGACGTCTTCCTTTTTTTTGTTTCTTTGATATTTTTTTTTTGTTGCTTTCATTTTGTTTGTTGATGATTTGTAATATTCATTCTAAGAATTTTTTGGTTTAAATCGTTTAAGTGCTTTTCTATAGCGTCGTATAGAAAAGTGAATAATTACATTATACACGTCTGATAAAATATTGAAAAATAATCGACATATTTCTGTCTTTTTAACAAAATGATATCACGATACATATTGTGCAGTATCTGTATCGAGCAAGATCGGGACGTTGCGGACAATTTCATCGTACAATATTTTTGTCAAAAATAAAAATAAAAAATTAAATTAAAAAAAGAAAAAAAAATGTCGATTATTTTTGAATATTCTAACAGTCGGATATAATGAAATTTTTCATTTTTTTCCCAATTCGTGAACTTTTTAATCCGTTTTTTCACGACTAATTTTAATTTAATTCTGAAAAATGTCTATGATTCGTTGCGATAAAAAAGCCCTTCTGTTATCTATTTAAAGCAGTTGAATTTTCGATAACTATCTCTATATTTATCGATCATCTTCACAGCATACTTGCATGCAGAGAAATCTCGTTTCCTGTGTATCGATGCTCCTCCAATTATATCGAGAACTAAAATACTATAGAGGAAGTGAAGAGGCTCCCCGGACGATCCATTGTGATCACCGAAGCATATCCTGTGAAACGACATTCCCTCTACCTCGTTACAGCGAGTGAGGTGGTCAAGCTTTTTCTCGAAGTTCGGACTTCCCACTTCCCATCTCTCTTTTTCTAACTTTTTGATTAACTAAATTAAATTAACTAACATTTCTAACATTTAATTAATTAATTGACCCTTTACAGCACAGTGGAGAGTGTACTTACTACCAAGATTATATGTTACCGTTTTTTTGGATATTTCCATAATTTTAGTGCCAAAACATATTAAAGACTCAAATAGCATTTCATGTTCACGAAAATTCAAAGTCCTTTTATATAAATTGTCAGAACACTCCTATCAAACTGACATTAAATGGACGAAAACTATCCGAAATGTCATTTCATATTGGGTAAAAAACTAGCGATTTCTATCAAGGAAATTTTTAAAATAATTTTAAATGAAAAACGATCTGGTGCGATCAATTTCCACACCCGAAGCACTAAACCGATAATTGGATTCAATTAATTTTCGATCGTTATAAACAAAAAGCGCTGCTTAGTTCTAATTCCCGAATAATGAAGCGAGCGTTACGTCGAGCGCACGTAAACCGCGGCACTACTTCTAAAATCCGCATAAATATATCGCACTCCTACCGCAATAATCAGCAGTTAATATGCGCGCAGATACGCCGGCTAATGCGCGGTATCGTTCTATTAATTTCGCGCCTCGCGATTCCGGCGCCGCGCGCTATTATGCGATGGGATCATGATTCGGTGGCCCCGGGGCCGATTAAAGTCCGTGGCCACTTAGTTTACCCCCGTCCGATTTTATCGCCATGCAGATGACGAGACGGCCGACGGGATTCCTTATTAGGCTCGTAAAAGCCGTGGGGCCGATGATTGGATTGCCCCCGGCGCCGGGTAGTTTTAGAGCGATTTCCCGCCGCGGTATGGCCTATTTCGATTTTTATTCGGGTGCTTACACTGCGCGCCGCTTTTCTCCGCGAAATAGTCATTTTTATACGCATAACCGCGCCAAGGCGGAATAGGCTCTCGAAGTGTCTTCTGGTATTAATCGATTTTATTTTGGCGATTTTATTTCGTCCGTCAGGCGGGTAATATTTAGCGGGAAAATAAAAGACCGACTCATTCGTTTCTATACACATTTAAATAAATTAATATTCATCGCGATTATATTCGCCAATGGGAGCGGCGCTCGTGGGCCAGGGACGAATGAATATTCCTCGTTACCGCGGCGTCGAAAGGCGAAGAAAAAACCGGCGCGCCCGATGAAATTGTCCGTTTTATCGCTGTCTCAATGCCTCGTAAAGAATTCAAATTTAATCAACTTTCGTAACCGTAAAATTGGACGGAGCCAATAATAGCGCGCCGTCCATCAATTCCGGAACTTTTCAGAAATAATGAAAAGCCATAAATTCGGCCGGGGGGCCGAAGAATCCGTCGCGCCTTTTTCGCGGGTCCGCGAGGAGGCGGAAAAAAATAATTGCGTCCAGCGGCTGCGGAATAAATCTCCTTAGCGACAATCGATATTGGCATCGGCGGTACCGAAGTTATGCGCGTCCGCAACGCCATCAATTATTGCGTCCGGCGACGTCGTGTGCGAGTAAACAGATCGTGGGTACGATTCTCGAGGTGGTCGGCCGACCGGGTGTTTTAATTAAAAAGTCGCGAGGGTGTCTTTAGCGATGGGCAAAACGCAAAAAGGAAAGGAAGCGTAAAATGAGTCACGGAATTTTTAAATGCTTTCAGAAATCTTTTGGTTGAAAGTACGTCGTTATTTTCAGTCTCCTCCTAAATTTTATTTATTTATTTATTTATTTTTTGCATTAAACGGCTTAATAAATAGGTTTTTACAGTAGAGAAAATATAAAAAATGAGAAAATTAGATATTGCAAGCAACATAGCGAAGATATTTGATTTTTCTAGAAGATTAGCACATCTCAAAAACGGTCTATTTTAAAATTTGCTGGTTTTAGAGTATCAGAGTGAAGTAAATTGGTGTGGAATATAAAAAAACTCGTGATATCATTGGTAGGATACCCTAAGTTTATCAGGTTCTAGAAGAGTTTACTCTGTTCTAGTGCTTTAAAAATGACAAATTGAAATAGGATTTTTTTGAGATGTGTTTGTCTTCGTAGAAAACGACGAATTATGTTGTATTTAAAAAAAATGTTCAAGTCAGTCACTATAATAGTAATAAAAAAATAAACATTTTTATTTAAAATATATAGAGAACATTAAATAGCTGTAGTTACTTAGTTAAGTAGCTTACGAAACAAGGCCTTGTGGCTAAAATTTAGCAATTACGTAAATTCATCATAATCTGTCTATTTTACTATTAATAATCTTTAATCATTACGCAAAATTATTAAATTAACCTTTATCAATTAAAGATCTCTATGTGTTTATTTATTTTTGTTTGGAATTTGTAGAAAAGAAAAAATTATAGTGATGGTAAAAAGGCACTGAACTTTTTATTTGTAATTATTATTAGTCATTATTTTTCATGATTATTTTTATTAATAAAAATATTTCTTAAAATAAAAACCATGAAATCTTGTTATTTGCAGTTATTTTTGCCTTATTCCTTAAAGTTACAATTATTCTGTATTCTGTGAGGAAATCTTATTAGAAACGATACCCTAGTATCGAAAGCGCGTTCGTCTTTTTCTGACAATCTTATATATAACAAATACGTGGGCTAATTTAAAAATAAACTGAAATGTACGACACATTATTTAAGCGCCTTGAAAATTTTCGTTATCTATTCTCAGCGTTGCTGCGAACATTATTTTACTCTAAATTCTCCAAACTCATTACATTTATTTTTCCGGCGAAATTAAAATTTTCCATATTATATTTCACATTTAAGCGTCCGTCAAGAAGTTAACAAACGTATCCCGAAAATATAAGGATTCCGCCGCTGAAAGCTCCGCCGTAATTATTTTAGTAGCGCTCCGCGAAACCGCCTAACTTGCGTCACCGCGCAGAAATAGCCAGGAGCCTCGCATCCAACGGAAATGAAACATCCTCTTAAAGTTTTAAACGACGCGGGCGAAAATATTTCACCCGACGCACCGAAAGCCTCCGCGCCGAGGGGAAGAGGCAGTTTTCGATAATACGACGCGGAAGGAGGTGAAATCGAGCGATCGCCCGGTAATTTAATAGGCCATTAATGCGCGCGGCGAGATTAATCCGGGGAACGCTCGGAATCCCGGCATCTCGAAATCCAAAACCCGACCAATTCATCACGCGGTTCTTGCACGCTCACGCAATTAATTACCCCCGCGTTGTCGCTCGTCACCGCGGCGGCGCAAAAAAAAAAGAGACCCGACCATTTTTTTTTTGCGTCGCCGGCACTTCTACCTGGTAAAATACTCGTGCGGCGATCCATCATTACCGGCGATCCGGGAAAAAAGGAAGAAGACCGGAGAAACTAAACTAAACGGCGGCGAGGAAAAAAGAAGCGGTCGAGGGGGGAAAATCGATGGAGCCGAGGAGGAGAGAGAGAGAGAAAAGGAGCAAACGAATCGGCGGGCGTCGTTTACAGGCAAAGCTCGCCCGCGCCCTCCATTGTTCGCGGCGGGGGTGGCCAGCAAACGGCCTGCTTAACTCACCGCGGCTTTAATTGCGCGGGCACCGGGGAAAAATCGTGCGTTGCCTGCGGAATGCGGGCCGCCCCCCGCGCCTATGGAAAATACACCCGATCGTTAATGGGATAAATGCCCCCTACGTGGCCGATTGAAAATCTCGCTCGCGCTTTGCGCCTTTCATTATGCGCCCGATGCCGATAAATTTTTACGGAGTCGCCGCGTGAATTCGTTATTAACGATACGTACAACGCGCGTTCCGGCCGCGAGATTATCATTCGTAATGACGGGTAATCGAGTAAAAATGCAGGCGCGATTTAAAAGCGGCGAAAATCCGTATCAATTAGCTAATTAGTCGTGCGCGCGCCCGGTAATTGCGCGCAGAAGCTCGCGGATATTGGCGAGGTAGCCTCGTTTGGATGACCGATGCCCCCGGGGGGTGGGAGGAGAGGGCGAGTTTTACGAGGCGCCCGGCATCGCGATACGCGTCGCGCCAGCAGGAGCCGGGAGTTAACTAACCCACGATAATTTCCAGCGAAATGAGCCCGGGCGTCCGAGCAGCGCGCATTAAATTCTACTCGATGAGGCCGATTCCGCGGCTGCAGCTGTGTGCGCGAGCGCATCCGGGAATTATCGGCCGAAGTTGGGAGGCGCGCGCGCGGCTCTGCGTCGGGTAATTGAGTAGCTTTCGGGAATAACAGAGATTTTGAGAAATTAGTCAAGGATTCGGTTCTATTTGGAGGCATGAAGACGAGGAACTTCATTACTATTTCAGCGAGGTTCATTTGAGTCATTTGAGTTTCTTTTGGTTGAGAGTCTAAAACTAATTAACTGTACTTCAATTTTGCAGGGATAGTTGATTGCAAAGTACGATTTTTTGTATAATCATTTATATAAATGTGTAACTAGTGGAGCTTTAGGAGTATTAGTAGTTTTCTTACGCACCGAATTTTTCAGGTGTAAAGGTGAGATATATAAAACTGAGGCAGTACACTCGTTAATAGGAAACATCAGATTCAGT
>UXGC01000892.1:0-46642 GCA_900480045.1 Eurytoma adleriae
ATTTACTTGAATCAACTGAAATTTACTTAAAACAAATAAAATTTATTTAGTAACAATAAGCTTTTTTCTCAGTGTATGGAAGACCTGTTCTTTTATTAGTTGAAATGCAACTCTACAAGATAGTTTATCGAATTTCCTTTGACAGAACATAGAATTTTTTTTATTTAATCTTATTTATTTAATATTTCAAGTTCAGTAAATGTATCCAACATATTTTACAAAATTTTTGCAATCGTCTTTTTACAAAAATTTTTGCGGAACTTTACCGCATCTCGTGTACTAGACCGCTAAAACATCTCTTATGAAAGGTCGGTAAGAAAACAACTGGTCAAAGTAAATTTCGAGAGCCTTATCTAGACATTGTGAGGCTTCAGATTCTAAAATATTAAGTACACACTGTCGGGCTAAAAGAAGGATGAAATAAAAATATTAGCCCTCTTTTTATAAAAATTCAAATTACAATTGAAAACAAAATTTTACTTTTCTGGATAAAATAAAAATTGTAAAGGAAGGTCGACTTTAGAGATATACCATAAGTATTAAGCAAGTGGAATTTTGTCTGCTTCACTTGATTACTTCTTAAATGTCTTTAGAATGAACTTTCGAAACTTTTTCATTTCCACAATTTCATTTATTTATTTATTATTTTTTGTTCACATAATTGCATTTAAGAAGACTTATACATTCGTTTTTTTACGGTTTTCAATATGACCTATTTAAAAATTATACAATACGTTTTTAATATACATATTAAATCCAATATATGTTGCTAAACTTTTGGAAGTTTTTAGATATTTTAAAATTTTCATGTTGTACTTTCGATTTTTCAAATGCGAGAAACTTTTTTCACGTTACATTTACAACGGCTTATAATCTTGGCTTTCTATAATCTTTAATCATCAGTAAATTTTCAAATAATGACAAATTTTTGACCGACGTTTTATGTTGTAAGAACCCCAGTACTTATTCTTACCTTAAGACAGTAAATTTTAAAAAAGTAAGTCGTTGTAAAAATATAGCTATTAAAGTGAAAGTTTATCGACTACAGGCAAAAGATAGTGATATTGCACCTTTCAGTTTGTTTAAGCTTTACATGTTAATGATTAGAACAACAATCTATCGGGCTTCTTTGAACATATTATGAATACATCATATAACATTTAACAAAAAGATTTTTTCTTAACATCATTTCTTAAATACGTAAACTTATTTATTTGAATTTGAAAAAAATACAGTATTTTATATATTAGTCCCCTTATCATGCACACACGATCATCTTATATCTAACCACGTAAAATTATCATCATGGAACGAACGAATATTGCTTAGGTTGTTACACGAAGTTTCGTTTGTTCTAACTAATAAAACGAATTAGAACAAACAATCATGATGAAAATTCATTAGTATAGATAACAACGGTTATTTCGAAAACTCGCAGGCTGATTTACAGTACATCTCATTTACACGATTAAATCAAAATAATTAACATTTATATAACAATTATTAAAATTGATGGTTTTAATTTAATTTTTTTTTAGTTTTATTCTTTATTTAGTTACTTATAACCATTCGCAGCGCTCATCTTGATCAATTTCGCTCCCTAACTTCGCAATCTCATTCGCAATAATAATAGTCTGTCGCAATCAATCGTCGTTTCGTTAACACGGCAAGTAAAAAGAAAATTTATCCCATCAATTTTCAATAAATAAAAAATTTTTGACAACACCTTCAAAAAAAGAAAGAAGAAGAAATATTTACACCTAATAAATTCGTTAAAAAATGTCATTGCTAAATTTTCAAACTATAACAGATCATCTCAATGCAATATTTCTACGTAATATTAATACAAGCATATTGTACAGCGTGTGAGGAGAAAATGTGTCCCGTCGAGTAGCCGTCGGCGATCGTTGGGAGCGCCCAAAGACTAGAGCGACGGGGGGGGAGGGAGCGAAAAATGTATACATACATAACGCGACTATCAATAATTAACAACAAACACGCGGCGGTGTCAACCAATAGCGCGTGTATACCGGCGCGCGGGGGCGGCGAAATAATTAAAATCGCGATCGATGCAGCGGACCACAATTATTTTCGCATTCAACGCCGATAATTAAACTATTGGTTGCCGATAGTTCGATATCCCTGGACGCTCCCAATATCTTTCCCGAATTAAATTACGAGGGTTGCGGGCGGGGGAGGAAAAAAAAAGACAGGGGGGCGGGCTAAAAACTAGAAACGTCGATCGCCGAGCCGTTCGTTCATCCGTGAGGCGTAGCTCTCTCTCTCTCTTTTTTTTCTCCGGGTCGTACGGTCGGTGCGCGGGGGATGATCTCAGCAGTGCTGACAGCGGACCAGACCCACCTCGTCGCAGTTCATGCACTTGAGCGCGACGAACTCGGCGGTGAAGTCGTTGCGGTGCACCGACTTTTTGCTGCCGTTGCACACGGGACAGGGTAGCAGCCTGTAGCCCCCGCAGACCTTGCAGGTGGTGCACGCGTCCAGGCTCTGAAATTTCATAAAGAATCATGAGCATTTGTCCACTTGATAATGAGGGGTTAAATATCGTTTTACCCTATAAAGTTGAATTAGTAAAAAAAATAATAAAAATTAGTAAAATGAGCTAGAATTTAGTGAAATGTGCTCTACTAAATGATGATTATTGCAGAACATTCCACTAATTTTTAGTTGTTTTTCACAAACTCAACATTACAGGGAACGGTGCTAGTGAGTTTTTTAGTTTTATCCATTACCATGCAAAGAACAATGCAAAGAATTTAGTACTTACTTAATTAGTACAGAAAAAAATTGACGTATTTTTAAGAAAAATTAAGGAATTTGCATTAAAGGGAGGTAGATTAGTTTGTTAATTCCAAAGAAAGCATTTTATTATTAGTAATAAATAAAATTGCATCCTTATCTTGAGGATTTTATAAAGTAAAAGAAAGGAATAATATGAAGATGTTAGTACCATGGAAAAATTGTTACTGCAGTATACGAAGGCACCTCTGAAAAAGTTTTACGTTCGATAAAAAATTACAAGTTGTTGCGATAAAGAAATTTGAGATTCTAAAAAAAATTCCTCGGAAAATTTTTTGAACGGATAACTCGTCTACGCACGAAAGTTAGGATGACTTTTTGCCCTGGTAATTGCTTCTTCAAAGTAGAAAGTTTCACCGTAAATTAGCTTAACAAATTCAACGAAATTATTCCACGGCCAAGTAAAATAACTAGCAAATGAACCAACAAAAAATTCCAGAATCCTTAAAAAAAACCGATTCGTCGCAACGAGTTAAAAAGCTCCAAAGCAATTTTCGGTAAATGACGAAAAGACCCGATCCATTCAAGCCGATGAATCGAGAGCCGAATAGAATCCCCGGGAAAGCTAAACCGCGAGGCGCTCGAAAAATCTGGAAATTGCGTAAAGTCGATCTTTGCACGCGCTAATGGACGGTTGTTCGGCCGAGGCGAGCGCCGCGTGGTGTAAACGACCTTTGCTTGGTCGCCACGAGGCGCAAACTACTCCCTCCCTCTCTCTTACTCTCCCGTTGCCCGCTTCTTCGACGAGGCGAAATTTACGAGTGCGCCCGCCGCGAAGGCGCGCTCCTTTGGATCGGGCCGCGCGTGCCCCCGTATGGGCCGAGCGAGCGAGGCCTGATTGGAGCCGAAGCCGAGCAGATAGACCCTGTTAAGTATTCCGATAGGTAGTACTCGATAAAAGTGAAAGGATTGTATAACCTTGCGTATGACATGGAGGAGGCTGCGGGGAAACACTCACGTGCGCGCATACCTGCCGCCGCTCGTATTTTCGAGCAGAACGCACGGGAGCATATGGAGTTTTGTTTTTAAAGAAGATGGATCGTCATTTTTACGGATTGGAACATTTGTTTAACACTTTCACTGGTAGGTGAGCCTTATGTGTGTCATGATTTTTGTCTCCTGCTGCGGTGTACGATACTCGGGTAAAAAAACATGTTTTTGTCCGTGACAAAAAGTGCACCCAAGTTAAGACCAAATTTTGGTTCTCGTAGCAGAGAAAGTGATGACGAAAAGAGACATTTCGTGGACACAATTGTAGTAGATTTTTTCAAAACAGATTGGATTTCTTTTTCGTTTTTGTGGACTCAACTTACGTACACGAAATTTGTTATTTAAATAAAATATTTTATTCAAGCTACGATTTGTTCATTCTTGGAAGTGACTATTTTCACTTAATTTTCTTTTACAATTCTGTTGAAGCGGACTCGACTCGTTTATTTGTTTTTATTGTGTATTCACCTCGGCGGCCAGATGAGGGTCCAAAAAATGCTCACCGGACCGATACACTTGATAACGGAAAAGAGAGAGATTGGCATCGATTGGTAGCCACAAGTGCATTTTGTTCGTGCTCAGCCCGCGGGAAATTGAAAATGGTCGCGAATCACTGGGTCCCCCGCAATAATGACATAGCTCCTTTTTCATCAGAGAGCAAGAGAAAGTGATGCGATTTTTGTGCTCTCGAGATATTTATACCGGGGAAAAAATAGAAAAGTCGAACTGAAATGAACTTCAACTACCTCTGTAGGATGAAAAGAAGAAGGACGTTTTATTTGCGAATGAAAACAATTAGAACGTGAGCAATTAAAAAAAAATAATGTACATTATATTTAGAAATACTTAATTTCATTGCAATTAATTCTATTGATTTTATTAAAAGTGAAAACTAAAGTCTATCATTTTGCAGATACGAAGTAAGTAATTTATTTTGGAACGACCCTGCAAATGCGCCAAGTGCAATTTAATTTCTTCATGAATGTACTGAGAAAAAGTTAGCATTAAAAATTACTCAAATTTTTACTAAAGCGAAGACAAACACGAAAACAAAACCGAATAAATAGTGTACAGTGATGATCAGTAAATTTTTATTGAAAAATCTATTAGGCACTGTACTAATTACGTTTGCATGTACCTGTATTCTGATTTTCCGAGTTTGCCCTCGCCTTAATAAATACCCTCCACGCTGATTTTTAATACAACAATTTTTCCAGCTGTTAGATCGTAATTTAAGGAAATGGAACGCTTGCGAATCCAAGCAGCGGAAGGGATAGTAAGGTGCGCGGATTAGATAAAACCCAACGGCGTGCACTGAAATAATAATGCGGCTGACCTTGTAAGGCTTGAGCATTTGTCGCAGCTCGCCGGACTCGTTCAACCGCTCGACTGTATCGGCGTCCTGCAAGCAAAATAAACGGGATAAAAAGAGGTGAGCGCGAGCGAGTGAAAAAAAAAAAAATTAATATAAAATCGAATTAGAGAAAGTCGCAGCTGCGACGGAAGAGCAGACGTCCCCAGTTTAAAAATACGAGCTGTACATGTCGCACCTGCGTTTCTAGGAACGCCCATACCCTTCCTCTGCACCTAACGACTTATCCGCCTTTCATTTTTCTCGCTGCAAGTTGCATCGCAGTGCGATTTCCTCGGCAAATTATATTTCCGCTTCTTTTCCTCCAGGCTTTGTATATACGCGCAGAATTAATGTTTTTCGCAAATAATACGTTTGCTCGAGGTAATTAATGTAAGTTTTTGTTTTTCCGTAGAATGTAGTAACGTTCGCGAAATTACAAAGCCGCTGTTTAACGCAGTTTCGAGCTAATTTAAGATAAACGCGTATTAGTTAAATTTTCAGCCGAATACAATTTTGATGTAACAGCGAGGTATAGTGAAATTCAAGTAAACTTTTCAGTTGAGGATAACGTTGCTAATTGAAGCTGAAAGTACATTATAACAATTAAGCGTATAAAGTTTAAAATACTAATTTAACAATAAGAAAAATTGATGAAAAAAACTTCTTTAGATTTGAAAAATATTGTTTAACTTTTACCCTGAATTATCATTATAAACATTTACAATGTATCTTTCATAAAATTTAGGAAGATTCGAAGCAACAATATTTCGCATTATTAAACGCAAATTAACATGCAAAAATAATGAATCAATTTCCATTACTTTGCATAATCATAATAAACTTGAGCCTCAGCGAGTGTCGATGTTAATTTTGTATTTATTGTATGTAAACCGACTAACCGGCAAGAAGGAGAATGAAGAGCGCTTTTAAACGCTTGCTTTCTTTCCTAATCCACTTTCACTATACAACTTCCGCTGATAAAATGCATAATGAAAATTAATTCTTGTGTCTCCGAGTTTTCACGTCCATTGATTATTATAATTTTTCTCCTCATTGAAGATTCATGAAACTTCATTGTTATTAATAAACAGTACAAATTAATTTTTCTCGCTTTAATTAATAATAAAGTTATTTAAATAGATGCAATTCACATCAGCGATGACTTGAATATAATCCATTATACCAATAAAAGGAACTTTGCATTTTCGACGGGGAAAAAAATTGTAATTTTAGGAATAAGTAATCTATATAAGTTTGCGTCATCCGCCAACGTCCGCTTGGAATTGCCGCTCCAATTTCGCCATCGGTGATTAATCGCTCGTCCCGTGCTCTCTTTACTTCAATCTCGGCCGATTCGCCATATAAATCTAATATCAATAATTATACCGCGCGATCACGAATTGACTCATCCGTGCTTCCTGCGCTTGTAACGGGCGGCTACGGTATGTCCTTTTCGGACGCGACATTAATCCGTTAGGCGGCGTTCGATATACTGAACTATTTTATTTACTGTAACGGTTGTCACCGAGGCACATTTTCTACGAGGTGTTGAATATGGATTAAACGCTTCGTTTCAAAAGTATAACGCTACATAATTTGCATTCGATTAGCGGCCTTTAGCGAGTTTATTAAAATTGATAATAATAAAAATATTGTTGCGTGCGCTCTTTTAATCAAAAATATGTACTTAGTCGGAATAAATATGTAATTTTCGATTAATAATTTAGTAAAATATTTAGTACTGAATATAAAGATACTTTCTTCTATTGTTTAATAAAAAGCTTGAAAGAAATTTTCAATAATCAACAAAAGGTAAAATTAAAATCTTCTTTTAATATGCAAATCAAATTTTTCAATCCTCCAAAATGAGATTTTAATGCGTACCAGCGTAATTGCCAACAGATTACTTTATATTGAAAGCCCTTTTTTGAGCAAATGTAAATGAAATGTAAAATGTAATTTAATATGTATTAAATATTATTTAAATGCTGTATGTTTAATTAATATTTAATCGATAAAATAATTTAATAATTCCATAATTCAATAGTAAAATTGAATTATTATTGTTACTTTGTTTCTACTACTATATACTTTCTTTATAAACAAGGCTTTAGTCTATAAAACGATTAAATAAATAAATAATTTACAATAATCTTATTAGGTAATTGGGCAACCGATAATGAAACAATTCGAAGAATGGATCGTCTACACGTTTAAAAATGGTATGGAACAACTGTCAGTACGGTGTACGACGTTACCGCAGCCCGGCTCCTCGTTTGACATTTTCAGTCGAACCTGCCGACTTTCTCGATTGTCGAGAATCAGCAATTGCGTAAGCGCGAGCGCGCCGCGTTGAAAGTGTACAGGCATTATGTAAATTACGTGAAATCGTTCCCCGCGCACGTGGAGTTTATTAACTCCGATGTCTCCTTCTCGAATTTGTCAATTTTTAACGATGCTTTGTTCTTGCGGGCAACTATTAATTTCGCGCGCGCCCGTTGCCGATAATTAGCCGGCCGATCCGCAACTTTTCCGCGAGAAGCGTGAAAGAAAAACGCGACGGGGCGGAATGGCGTGTGCCCCCTCGAATTTCCAAACGCGATGACAAAATGGTAATTAGCGATTCCAGCAGCGTGCGAGGAGCGGATTTTCATTTTTTTTTTGTTTATGAAACTTTTGGAAAGTATGCCGTGGATTCGGTGTTTGTAAGGGAAACGGGTACACCTGTGAATGCACATCCTTACTTTTATTTTAAAAGGCGCTCGCGACAGAAACGCGCTGGGAAATAATAGCGCGGCTATTTTTAAACTTTTATCTTGACGTTTTTCCGATACTTAGCTTTTTGTTTGTTACATACGAGAGTACGCGCGCTATAAGTCACAGATTTACATTTTTTTTTTACTTTCTGAAGTGTAGCGACAAGATGAAAATTTATATTTCGATTTTTATAACAACGTCGTGAAGTTATAAAACAAATGGAATTTAAATAGTGGATCCGGTTATTGTTTTATTTTATCTTCCTAATTGAGTAATTTTAATAAAAAATGTAAATAATCTTTGTTATAAAATTTAACCCTTTAATCGCCATAATAAGATGACGTGAGTTGCAGTGTCTCAAAAAATCTTATAGATTACGACAATTGCAAATAAAATTATTCTGAGATTTTCTTTGTTTTTTAAATATTTGACTGCATTATTGTAAATTACTATAGACGGGATCTAACAATCAAGTTTGTAAATTCCATAAATTTATGTTACATTATTAAACATTTGGTTACAAAAAGCATAGGGTAGATGCTTTTTTACGGTTGATTGAAGGGTTTAATTAAAACTTAATATTTTTAATTAACAATAAGACAATAGAGAAATAGCTTACCCCAATATATTGACCATCTATAAAAAGTTGTGGCACTTGTATGGCTGTGCAACCGATTCGGTCTCTGAGCTCCGTCTGGGAATCCGTCGACATGTACATGTCCCGTTCCTCGTACTTGACCATGTGTGTCCTGAGGATCTGCTTGACCAGTACGCAACGGTAATACGTCTCCCGCACAATGCCCATCGTCGTCGTATAAACGACTACCTTGCCGGCATCCTTCGCCTTGTAATTCTGAAATGATATGTGGGTACGCGTTACATTATGCTGTTTACCAAATTGTCTGATGTATCTGCAGCAATACCTTATTTGATTTGCTGATATTTCTTGGTTTTTACGTTGCAAAATGCAATAAATTATTTTAATTTTAAAAGTGAACGAAGTTGTAAATTAAAGAAATGTCTAATGTTCGTTATTAAAAAGGTGAAATTTGAAATTAAGTTACAACTTTGTAACTCATTCGGGATACGAGCATTGCTTTCTGGTATAAATTGAGGATTCAGTACTTTCTTTCAGCACAAAAAGTAGATGGAAGATTGAGGTAATAGCAAAATGAACCGGATTTCTTGTACCGTTTTAAGAGCTCGTACGACGTGCACACTTAATCAAAAAAATAAAAAATGTCCCAATTTTAAGAATTTGTAAAAAATTAACGATCTGCCTAATTATTTAACATGCACGACTCGAAGTCGTAAAATTGAACTAACAAAATAAGTACTTAATAAAATTTACGGTAATGCCTTATCTATTAATTTCTTTTGTCATTATGTTTAGGAGGTATGAGAAAGTAAATGTTGTAACAAATAATGTGAGTCAATCTAATTTGAGCAATGAAAATACCTAAAAATAAACTGTCTAAATCCAGTAAGTATATAACAATACGATCAATTAGTTACCAAATTGTCAAGATTAATTTTGGACTCATCGCTGCCGTTTTACTTCGAAAAATTGATGTAACAAAATTAGTTTCATAACATACTAATTGGTCTCTTCATCCTATTACGCTGCTAATTGCTATTCATGGACCATCGTAGAAAGTGAACAAAATACACTTATCGACCTGCTACAATTTTCAGCAAAACTAGTTAAATTACTTTTAACTACGTTTTCGTTAAAACGATATGCGGGGTATCTGCGTGAAATATTTAAAATTAATTAAATTTCCTCAAAATTTATTTCAGTCACAGTACAGATTCTACATTTTCAATACCTTCAATTCATAAACAAAATTCATAAACAATCATTACCATCTCAAACAACGAAAGTGCCTCAGATAATTTGCAATTTAATTACCGCGCCGTGTCGTCATCGATATTTAACCCTCTAATTGGTGCAAATGAATGAACCTCTCCAAGCGCGAGCAACGAACCAAATTACGCTTCGCACCGACTATAACCGAATCTTCATAAATCACCTTCCCAGCGCACATTACCATTAAAAAAACCCCCCATACGAAAGATGAATGCACCGATTACGCGGGGACAAACAGAACAAAAAAAAAAAAGACGAAGAACGGAGGAAAACAAGGAAGTGGTTATATCTCGATTACATCAAACTGCAGCTGTAGAAGCGAGACCGACGTGATACTTTGCAACAGGTAAATATAAAGCGCGGCGATCCCGTTAAAAGCAAAATAGACTTAATGGCGCGCCGCGCGCGGGCAACGGCAGTCGCCGCGCGCGCGCGCGTATAAATTTTTACGTCGAACGATTCCATTGCGCGGAGACGCGTTGCAATTTTCCTCAACGGGTTCATTTGTCCGCGAGCGAGCCGAACGTAATTAAACGTTGCGGTATGCATATACGCGTTGCCCGGCGGTGCACACTCCCGGAGGCAGCGCGCGGTTCTCTCCTCTTCTTCTTCTTCCTCGAGGAGTTCGCTCGCGTTGTTTTTTCTTTGATCTCGCCGGTCGCGTTCTTCGCGCGGACGTGACAATCGAGCCGTTAGTGCAGGTTAGTTTGCGGGGTTCCTGTCGCTGGAGATGCTAATGGGGTTGGTTTATTGTATCAGCGCGGCTGCGGTGATTAATAATCATTGGGTTGACTATCGGCGGCTGTTAACCGAACTAATGATCGAGCGTATCGGTGGTTTCGTTGTAGCGTTATAGAGACGCAAAAAGTTACGGCGGAGATGCAATTTGGTATTATCAGGAGTGAAATCTGTGCGTGATAATGGGATTTAATTTCAGAGATGAAGTGACGATTTCCTTAGCAGTTATTGTCAAGATGGGGAGGATAGTCAGAAATACGGAAAGATGTTTACCTCATTGTCATTTATCATTACTAAGCAATTCTTACGCGCTTCGCGCGATCCATTATGTTTGCTCTTTTTATTCGACAGTTTAACCTGTACTGTTATAGTGTTATAAAAGGAAATGACTATTAATTCGCTATAAAGTTTTTCCTTTAGGTTCTAAAATTAAATAATTTTACTTTTGACCATACTCATTTATATATTAATCTATTCAGAGTTTATAGAAAATAGTGAATTGTTAATAAAATTGAATAGAACAGCTGTTTATTGTAAATCTCAACATTTACAAAAATGGTTTAAAACATACCATAAAATACAGTTTCATTAGTCAAAAAATATAATTTTTGTAAATGGACTAGTGATTGCGCTTTAGTGATATCGCAGTCAACTTCTTATAAGTTATAGTAAATACTATTATTAAACTAAATAAATGCAGTAAAAAGTAATATCACAGAGTTAATTTAAAATGACTAGATATAAGGAACTTTAACTAATTTAAAAGAAAATTATTCCCTTTTTCTTATACGCTGCGCTTATTACTAATCAAGTGATCACGTGTGAACTAATCAAATCAATAATACTTCATTTTTAAACACATCATTTCTTTTGGAGGATACATCATTTCTTGAAAATACGTCGGGATTGATCTCGGACGAACTAATAAAAACAATAGTTTTTATTCGACGTTTCGGTAGGTCTTCATTCCTACCTTCATCGAGAAATCGTAGTACTGTTTTATTTAATAAATATAACAATACGATGAATAACCATATAACAGAATTTTTCATGATACTCATAAACTGACCTCAAAATTAATATCTTCATTTCTACTTTTCCACATTTTCATTTTTCGAACTTGTGAATTTTCCGAGTACAAATAACGCGTACGCAAAAAAAAATGCTTATCATTCAACAATTGATTGAGCTGTTTATTTGGGGCGGCACCCGGCCTCCCTTTCCCCTGTCCGCGTGATCGACGATCAATGGAAAAATTTTCCTCGCGCACGCTAGAGCGAAATGTGCACTGATGTTTCGCAGCGAATACCGGCCAGATCGATTTTACCTTCGCAGCGGCGAGATACTTTTCTCCTTCGTATCGTATCTCATCTCCCCCCCTCGCTCCCCCGATCTCGCTTTCTCTCTTTTAATTAAGATTGTACACGACCTACGTTAAGATACTGATTAAGACAAAATGACTCTTCTCGTCGCGATCGATTTCTCTCCCGCGCGACTGTTACAATGACTTTTCAGGTATCGGGGAATCTCGCGCTTTTGGGATTTTCAATGCGTCTCCCGCGCCTCGCCGTGTTCCTTTTTTCTCCCGGTGGATCGATTTTAATTTTCCCGGCGCGGAAAAAAGTTACAGTCGTTAGTCGCGCTGATTGAAACTGACGTTTTACGAAATACTCTGAATAGGATTTTTTTGTCTCTTTTATCGCGATCTTCGGGTGACGGATATTTGTGTTAATAGGCGATGAAAATCTGATTGGTGTGTTTTGAAGGTATTGTAGTAATAATTGCATGATTAAAGCTGCGATAAAATATAAAAAAGAAGCTTTATTTGAAGGAAATTTATTATAAATGTTGTTAACAATAGATATTTTTATGCTACGCAGTTAGTGATGAATATTTTGCAGTCTGCTACTGTATTCATTTTAATTAAAAATCTGTTTCTTCATTTTAATTAAAAAATTTCTTTTTTGAAAAATTATCAAAATAAAACCGAATTATTTTTATATAAATTGTACTTTTAAATCTGTATATTTTATAAACAAATAATCTTCTCGGAAATTCGAAGAAGAATTTAAAGAAAACTATGAAAAGTGAATAGTCACTTTTTATAAGTGAATTTTCACTTATTCGCATTTAGATACTTAATATTTCTTAATCGAGTTGAATTTTTAAATTTCTCGATTACTACTGTAAGATAATGACTGCGCCTATCACTTTCGCAGACTTTTCTTGCAACTATTCACCAAGGCGTTCATAATAACCCAATATTATATCCCAAAGATTTTACTTTTTATCCGACGGAATTATTAGCTCCAAATGCTTATCAGAGCTTAACCATAAATTCAAATTGCGGCGAATGATTTTATCGCTGAAGAAACGCTCGATCGATTAGGGACATACAACTACTATTCGCAGTCCCGAGAAATTAACCATAAAAGTCACTCCACCGTAAAATCGTCGTTTCGAGTAAAAATATATTCGGGGACGATGCCTTACTCCCGTGGAATAATTTTACAAAACATTTTATCCCACTTTGAAAAATTCCCTCAACGAGTACCCATCGAGCGGAGATTGCAGAAGTGCTCTACAGAGCATAGAGGTGACAATATCAGGTTTACACATTTCCCATAAAATATTTTACGCCGAGTTGAATGAAAAAAAATGAACGGAAGTGTACATTTCTCCCCGGTGTAAACTTATACAAGTATGAAATATAAAGTTTTTTTTTATCTCCCGTCGGAAGATGTCATTGCTTGCACTCAGTGTCCCGCTCTGCAAAGCTTATATACAGTAGAACGAGGAAATGCTTTCAGTCAGTATTAAAGAAAAAGCCAGTCTCTGCAGAGATAATCCGTGCGCTGTTTTTTCAGATTCACTTATTTCCCCGGCGAGTGCATTAGCCTTTCAATGAAACCAAAGGGACGCTGCATTCATAAAAATTTACTATTTCACGTTCCTTTTTTTTTCCTTTCTTCGATCGAAGACAAAATATCTTGCTCGTACGATAAAAATTGATCTCCGAGAAGCTTCTGCAAACAACAGTGTGATCAACAGCAACAAAGTGCGATCGATAAACGGATCGATATAAGCGATCGGGACAAAAGTCTAATCAAGATCGATGAAGGAATTACATTTAAATCGAAGCGCGTGCACACCGGCGGTGTAAATAACGTACGAAAGTACAGTCACTTGCGTAAGGTGGCAATGCCCACGTAATAGACCCCAGGCGCGCGCGCGCGCACGGTGGCGAGGAGAAATATTAGTGATCGGTCGGTCGCTAGACCCGAAGGTAATGAAAATATGAACGAGCAAACTTTGCCGATTAAACTTTCACTGTGCGAATAAAAAAAGGCGCGCCTCGCATACGAGCGCGCGCGCTTGTATATACGCTCGTACACTCATGGCTGTATAATCGTAATCACACGAATTTGATCCGCGCACGCGCGAAACTCGTATATTATGCCGCCGCGAGATTCTATGTCTGCCGTGCGAAAGGCATCGGATATGGGCAGCTTGCAACTTTTTTTTTTATGCGGTCCGAGGCAGGATACGAAATCGCGCGCGAGCGACGCGTATATGGAGTACACTTGGCGCTGGTTTATTGGCTGTTACGCGCGAACCGATGCGTCGTAACTGGGCTAGATTTGGCAAAATCTCTCGCGATGCAGTTGCGAAATGCTTTTACGCTGATCTGTTTTAACCGCGTTCAAACATTACAGAATTCATAAAAATAGAATGCTTTGAGATATTCGAAAAGTTAGATTTTTTTTGTACCAACAAACTCCAACACATTTCGCGCGCTCAAATTTCTCATGCGTATTTAATTACCTTATCATTTTTGAAGGTAGAAACTTTTTGAATTTTAGCGTCAATCAACCGGTTATACTCATGAACCAATCAAATTGCGTTTTTAATATTCTACTATCGCTTTTTTAAAAAAATTTCAGAGAAAAAAATTTGTTTGAAGGTAATTATTATTTCATTTTTTTGCATCGTTGTCAAAATCAAATGAATTTTACCTGGAAATTAAATCAACAGCGGAAGCAGCAGAACTACTTTTTTGTTTTATTTTTGTAACGATTTTTTTTTCACCCTGACTTAATTTATGTAATCATTCAATAACAACAAATTACATGCAATTAAGTCATACTCAATACATGGAATATATTTTGCGATAGTTTATTGGCTATTACGTGAAATCGGACGCATCTTAAGTAGCCTAGATTTGGCAGATTCTCCTTTTAAAAGGTTATTACAAAATATTTCGACGGTATTCAAGATATCTATTGAAGATACCAGATTCATAAAACGATTGTAAATAAATTTCAAATTTTTTAAACATATTATTAAAAATTCATTGAAAATCTAATAATTAATTATATCTCTGGAACATTAGAATTCCGTATTTTGCGTGGAAAGGTCGTAATGAATAGCTGTGTTTTATAATCGCAGAAATAGTGTTTTTTTTTTTTAAATAAAATTGTTTATCACATGATAATTCAATGAGCATTCACGGCGCAAGACATCGGATTGACTCGCGATGCTCGCCGGCTAAACACGGCGATTCTTCGATTGTGCGGATAAATATATATACACGAGGCATTGCCACATTGCAAATTGAAAGTTTTTCCGCGAGCCTCTCGACCGTCTTGAACCAGGAAAGTGAAAGAGCGATTACGGTCGTTAAGTGTCCAGATGTAGCCTCGGCGAAGTGCGCAACGGTACCGACAATTCCGCGTTATTATTTTTTTTTTCCGCGAGGGACGCAATCGCACGTGTAAACTCTTAAATTTTACCGATACAGGCACGGGCGAGTTCCTCGGTGCCTTCGAATAATAATTCGCTCCTTTTTTTTTTATTATTATTATACTTCACTTACGTATCGGGGAAACTAATTTCTAATCGAGAAGGCGCGCGCACAAAGGGGTAATAAAAAAATAACGAACGAAAATATTTAGTCATGCTCTGAATGTGCAGTGGTAAAAAGGAAACAGTATGCTAATATCCGCGCGGTATTCATGAAAGTATGAAATCTGAGTGCATAATAATCGGTGGGCTCGCGAGAACGCGAGCCCGCGCGCGTGGCTAATTAACCTCGTCACTTTCATATTTGGATTACGGGGAATAAATGAGGCGATCAGATGCAATCCACTTTTGCGATGATCAATTCGAGTGTCTTGTTTTAATTTCAATTGAAAATTTTACAACTTCGTTTCCTAAATTAAAATGCACGTACTCCTTCTCGCGGAATATTTACTTTGTTTAAATTGAATGCACGCGCGGCAAAATATTTCCCTTACGTAATTCGACGAATTTGATCATTATTATTTCCAAAATTCAAATGGAACCTCAAAATTAATTCCGAAAACTATTTGCTATCGCGGGCCAAGTAAATAATATTATATTTATTCGAGCTAATCATTTGGAAACTCTGCGAAGTAGTACACGTTTCCTGGAAATCAAATCAATAGCGGATGCAACAGAAGTCCTTTTTTTTTGTTCGCTTTTTTTGTAACGATTTGATGATTTGAAGAAAATTTTTTCTCGACCGCTTAATTAATGTAATCGTTAAATAATTACGAGCTGCATGCAGGCATTAGATAATAATAATGTAGAATAATTGAGGTAAAAGTTAGAGATTAATATTTTCAGGTCAAAGTAGTACCGTATCGGCATAAAAAGCCCCATGAAATTCGGTCCCATTAGCGAAAATTTGAAGCTGCCAGAGAAAGCTATTTGTAGGCAAAGGAATGTTACTCTCACAGCTTCGCTCGAATGGCGATAGTAGTCCCAGTTCCAATTTCAATAGAGAGTAAAAATAAATAGGCGGTGCAATTATTTAGTCCACACTAGTGATGCGGGTGATTCTTACTATATTGTTCATTATTGCAAACAAATCATTTATTGCTTTAAAATATGCAATGAACTAGCGAAAAAAACGATAAAAATTAGTAGAGTGTTCTCTAATAGTCATTATTTGGTGGAGCACATTGCACTAAATTTTAGTGCTTTTACTAATTTTTAGTCGTATTTCACCAATTGAATTTTAAAGGGTAGAATTTTTTACTTTTATGTAATAGTTACATGCACCAGTTTTCAAATTAATCATGTAATTTTATACTTCGCGTGCGATCTTATTAATTTTAATAAACAATAATCCAGGATCGTACAACGTGTTATACATATTTTATGAAACATTAGAAAGCACTAATTATTACATCCACTCTGTCTTCGGGAAATCAGAAAAGTCGAGATAACCGATCGGAGTATCCTCCCGCTTTACTTATACAAGCGATTTTTTTCTTAATTGGCCCGATCGTTTTGTAATTCGGAATCTCCCGGAAGGATCTACCAGCGCGACGGAAGGAATAAAAAAATAATAAGAGAATCAATCATCACTTCGCAGTGTCGAGCCGGCTTCGGGGCCACCTGCGACGAGGCAAGATTCCGGCGATATCAATCACGACGAGCGAACCGGACCGAGGCGCTCGCTATCTCCGTACGCGCGGAAAGGGGGAGAGGGGGAGGGAGATCGAGAGAAAAAAAAGCCGAAGGCTTCCTTCGAGGGGGACCCTTTCTCACATCACAGAAAAGTGTCCGCGCGCTCGCGGCTCGCTAATCGCATCGAAAATTAAAGGCGCCGTCTACTTTCATTTCTGACTTTCTTTTAGAAAATCGAATACGTCATTGCGAGCGCCGGCCGGACAGATGTTTCCGAGGCGCTCGTGCTTCATCTCCTCGGAGGCGCGGATACCGGAGAAAACGGGCCGAGCGGAAAAATATATTGCCCGATTCGTGGAATCGGTAGGATCTATATACGTAATTGTTCGCCGGGCTTCGGGGAAAATGGAATGGTTTTCAGCCGCGGCGAACCTGTTCTTTATTTATTCTTACCGGGGATGGGTTTGTTTATTTAAATTTGGAGATCTTTTTTTTCCGTGTCGCGGAGGCGCTTTAACGAGGTCACCGGGGTAAATAGGATTACTCAGCGTTTTTTATGATTTTGCATTTTTGCACGGAAATTAATTCGCGTTATTAGTTGAGATCGAATGGTGTTAACGCGTTTTTGCAGTGTAAGCAGATTTTTTTATTGGTAACATTAATTAGTCGTTTTGCGGGGCAACCTAAATAAAAAATTTAAATTTCGCGATTAAATTAAAAAAAAAAGGAAATATTTGTTAAGGAATATCCTGTATTTAAGGTAAAGTAATGTATTCAAGCTTCAGTTTGTCAAATTGAATAACTGTAAATTCTTACGTCTTTAAAGAATACGCCTTTTATGGGGACGAAGGAGCGAAATTACATCTTGTTTTATTATTTTATTTACAACTGCTTTTAAGTTTCCTTTTTAACAACTTACTACATCGAACGTAAATCAAACGCTGCAAAGTTTTTACACCTCTTTGTATTTATAGAAATAAAAGAAAAATACATTTAAAGAATTTTTTCATAAAAATTAAATAAAGCTCACCGTAAAAATTAAGTTAAAAATATGTAGTTGCGGAAATTTGTACAAAAAAAGATCCGTTACTTTTTACAGCAAAACACAGCAATTTTTGTAGGAAATTTTTGTAATTTTGCGAAAATTTTCATATACTAACCAAAATTCGTGCAAAAATTACAATGATTTTTCTGTAAATAGTACCAGTGATCCAAACTGATCCACGAATACGTTTTTTATCGTTACTTTTATGGTGAGATTTACTATAATTTGAACAAGCAATCCCAGTTGTTACAGTGTAATATTATAATGAAAAAAATTTTTTAGTAAAAATTAATATTTTATAAACGATTTTTCATAAATTTTTCGCCCATTTAATGGTAATTTTAGAATATAATCATTAAGTGGGTACAAAATATAAAAAAAAGATCATTTCACAGATCTCTTCCATTTCAAGTTTCCGCACTTCACAAATAACACCCTATTTCTCCAAAAGCAACTACAGCTAATTTCAAACCTTTTTTAAAACGATCATCCGCAAAGAAAATCAGAAATCACCCTTACTCCATTTTCGATTCCCTCCTACAAAAAAAAAGCGCGAGAAAACTCAGGTGTCTCGAGTCATCGAAAAATCCGCGTCGGCTCGGTCGCTTTCTCCCCGGGCCGCAGGAAAATAAAACGAATCCAATTACAAAGTGACACGCGGTACGAGAGCAGCATTAATTGGAACATCGATGATCCCGGGTGCGTTAACCCCGGCCGTCGGGGAAACGGTCCTTTGTGCGCGCGCGCGCGCGCGACGCATCGCCGGGCGAAAACTCGTTCGCGAGCGCGGCGATTACCGTTCGCGGAGCGAATCGTGGCCGCCTGGCACTCGGCTCGTCGTCGACGCTCGCTCCCGTTCGCGCGCCGAGGCACACTTCGAAAATCGCCGCGCGCGATCACATTAAGCCCCGTGCATTGTCATTTTTGTCGCGCGCGCGCGCGCCGAGGCGCTAAGCCGAGTGGCCCAGTTCGATGCCTTAATTAACCCGCTCTCTCTCCGTCTCTCTTGCTCCCTCGTCCACGGGCGAGCGAGATTGTTATTATTATTTTTTATTACTATGTGTCGCGCGTGTAAGAGAGCGTAATGTACGCTTCCTTCTTTTGCCTCCGGAGGTGCCGAGTACTCGGCCGCGTGAAGTATGCGGCTTTTAAATTTTAATGAGGCTTAAACGGCCTTCTTTCTCTTTTCTTTTTGAGTCTGAGGAAGAAGAAACAGTTAAGCCTTTCTTTTGCTTTTTATCCTCGCCGAGTTTTCCATTTTCCATTTTCGGAAGGTAAATGCGTGTGAAGTTCGATAATTAAGCTCGTTACGAAAATTTGAGGAGTTATGTGAATATTTTTTTTTTGTTTTTAATAATAAACGTTGTAATTGCACGTGGATTCGAGTAGTAAATAAGTTTATTTTATGACAATAATTTACATAAGTTTAATTGGCTCGATTAATCAGTGAAAATATAAAAGCCGGCCGGCGAGCGTAAAAGTTAGCGGGGGCATTGCTGAATAATTGCGGATCGCTAAAGTTTATGTTACAAAATTAAAATATGTAGGGTAGATCTATTAAAATTATTGATTTATAATCGTTTACAATCGACAGCGAAACTGCAGCTGTGTGTACGATGGTGTAAATCATTTCTTACTACGAGAAAATTAATGTTATATATTTAATGCAGGCGTGCAATTACTTAAAAACATAATTCCCGTACGCAGAGAATCTGGCAATTTGAATTTTAAAGAAAGTACTTGATTAGATCCATATTTAATTATCTGTGTTTTAGCTGGATAGCTAAAAAATACTCGAATACATTCGTTCTTGCAGCCGCGCACTTTTTTTCTACACACCCTCGCCGAAAGTACCAATTTTTCTCCCGACTCCGGAATGAAAATGTGGTAATTTCGGCGTGAGTTTGTGTAGGAAAATAGTATGCACAACGCGGAAGGAAGTAAGGAATCCCTCAGATCACACGCTTTTCACTCTCCTCTTCTGTCCGCGTTACAGGTGCATAATATTTAAAACTTATATATTATTCTTAATTTATAAAGGATTCAACTTTGCGGGATTATAGACTAATGCCGGGTACAAAAGCTAAATTACAAAAAAAAAGGTGCTTGCTCGGATTTCAGTTTTCAAAGTGAAACTTAATTATTAATAATGATTTTTTCACTTAATAATTAGGTGCCCAAAAAACGTACATTTGAAAGGATTCTTTAGTTATGTCTTGCGCGGGAAAATTAAAATACATTACATCATTTTTTTGTTGACACCATCTTATCAGCAAAAAGTTGATTAATTAGCAAAAGCTATTATTAAAAAAACTTTTCTTGCAAGCGGTATAAAATAATCAAGGTACAAAAAACATGCACTCGAATTACAGTACAAATCTAATAATTTTAAAACAACTATGTAAATGCCAATAGCCAGTAAAACAAGTCTAATGTTGTTAAAAAAAAACTATAATCCAAACAACTGATAATTACATAGCCGAGGAGAATGTTCACGAATATTTAACAAATACACAAAGACTTTAAGTCGCACACAATATTATTAATTCAAATTTAACAAGGTACGAGCTTAAAAAAAATTAATCCGCAATAATGAAATGATAGTTTGGAAAAATCAAGATAAAATTTGCTAAAGTAAGTAGAAAAATCCAAATTTTATACGCTATTCTTCTTTTACCATTGTAAAAATTGCAAAAATGAACTTTTTAGTTATTTTATTTTATACACAGGTAACCTATCCTTCATACTGCTATCAATTTTATAGATTTCTCATTCAGATTTATCAAGGAAGTCAGCTGGCATCCTCTCTTTACTGATCGATTTAGTAAGTGTTACTAAATTCTCAGTAATCTGTATCAATAATCTGTACTGACGTTTCATAACGCTTCTTCAGATTTTTTAAACAAAGTTTTATTTAAAAGGATTTTCCTTTCCAGTTTTATGAAACAATTCTATACCCCTCTATAAACGAAAGAAAACCCCCAAACAAGTATTATCACATTCAATATGCCAAAACGCAACGAGTCCCCAGAACTGATATAACGTAAAAGCCGCAAGTTTCCTTACCTTTTCACAAAATGGAAAACAAGGCGCAAGAAAGCAACCTACACGCCGATCGAAAAAGCGAGAATCCAATCAAGCAGACACAGTCGTGGAAAGGCATCGGGGCAATGTAACTCGCGGGGAGTTGCGCACGTGCGCGCCGCACTGTGTTAAATACCTTAATTAAATTCTTGAGCAATAAAGCAAAAGGAGGCCCCCGGCCGGGCTTTTGCCTTTGCGGTCGAAAAAGAGGCGGACGCCGCCGTCGCGCCGGGACAAACGTGTTCGCGCAAACATCCACTCGATAAAGGCGTAACGCTTTAATTGCGCGCGCGAGCGCGCGACTTATGCAACGCAGGCATGCGGTAATGCGCCGGGTTCGATTGGCAAACGGGAGGGACACGCCGACGTCGCTGTGTGTGTGTTTTTTTTTTCATTTCGTTACACGGCGAGTGCGGGGAATTCGAAAAATCAAGCTTTATCCTGGAAACGACGGGCGGCTGAAATTTTTCGATTCTAGCGAGGGATTTTTAGCGTTTTTCGCGAACAGAAGTGATGGATTGATCAGGTATGAAAGTTGGAGTGGATGTTTGAAATTGACTTTTTATTGGAGATAATTGAAATACGAGATTTTTTTTAATTTATAATTTTTACGTACACTCGCGCAGTCTTTCCAGTTACGGGGAAAATCTTTTAAAATTGTTTGTTGGTATCAGAATATGAAAAAACTGAAATTTAGGGTCCAATCCTTAAAATTTTGTGTGCAGTAGAGCCCTAAAGATATTTTTCTCTAATTAAACTTGCAATAATGAAATGCAATGCTTTAGAAAGAAATAATTTTATGGACCTGCTGTGTCGATAATTTTGAGCGTTAGACCCTAATATTTTGGCATAAAACTTATACACAAAGTTTCAAGAAAAAAAAATCCGTGAATTGAAGTCTGATACTCTCCTAGCCAATACAATATACAATAATCGATTGTCTATTTAAGTAAAAAGTTCACATTTATTGTTGGTTGTGTGGAAATAACAATCAAACACCTGTTATTTTAAGTTTTTAGTTTAAAATGATTTCAAGTTGCACTTTGCAAATGGCATGTGCACGCGGTAAATTTCTGCTGCGTAAAATGTGTTTTGTAACTTTACGAGAAACTTTAGACATGCCAGGTCATCGGATTTGACTGTGCCGCAGTTTATATTGTTCATACGTGCGGTTAGTAGGTGAATGCGAGATTTTAACAAGACTTGCCGCGAAAGTTAATTGAGGCCAGTGTGCAATCAAAAAATACATTTTATAAAAATTTATAAAAGCATTCAGCGCCTTTATTTTTTACTTCACTGACCGCAACACGTGTCGAGTACTTTTTACCTCTGATAATGTATTTATGAGAGAGCAAAATTCACAAGTTATTACACCCGTTAGATGCTAATTAAGTGAAACTGAAATGTTTCGACAGATTCAATATTGCGACTTTGACGTAATTTAATATCGCGAAATGTTCGTTTAATAAAATATAAAAAGAATGTCAAAGAATAATGGGCTCTTTGTCTCCGGTAAAAATTTCTTTTTCGTTCTACGGTCCTGTCATATCAGTCTTTTATAATTTTGTTTTCTCAAAGAGAAAGCTTTATATCGCGACAGGAAAAACTATTTTTAGAATTTAACCGGCCGCCACCCGGTCACCCGGCACCTGTCCGTGTGATTTTTATAGTTTAACATCAATCAGCTTAGATTCTATGAATTTTTCCAAAATGTATAATCTAAATAAATTCTTTTTAAACTCACTTTCGTATTGAATTATTTAGATAACGAAGACCCTCGTAAAATTGAATCATAAAATGTAAAATAAAATACTTAAAATTGAGAGTAAGTTTTAAGGTCACTTTTTTCACTCTATCCTTACGAAACTATTAATTCAGAATATTTCTTAACATTGATACGTTAAGGTCGTTTCCATTTTATTTACCTTTATTTACGATAGTCAATCCTTGCCAGCAATTAATGAATTTTCAAGGTTTCCGAGAAAAACTGTCTCTATTTTAACATTCATTTCGACAACCACCGCTGGAATTGCTTTGAAGACACTTTATATTAAAATAATCAGTGCGATTGATTTTGAATATTTTGATGAAAGCAGCGTGAAAGTGGTCAGTAGGTGACTTTATTAATTTTTACTTTTAATCGAATTCTAAATTATACTTTATAACAAGTATGGTACTTTGTAATTTCAAAGCTAGTATACATTCGATATAACGTTTTTCCTCAATTTTTTACACTATCGAACCAATATGAATTGCACACGTGCGAGGATTTATTTTGTATGCAGTCGGAGGTTTCCTTGATCGCAAAACGAAAAAAATGCAATAGCAAAAATATCTCCTTCGGGCAACTAAAATTCCTTTCTCACTCTCTCGATCGCCTCGTTTTGAATGTTTTATTTCAGCCACGTGGCTTTTTTATCCCACCTTCTCTTTTATTCGGTATTTTAAAGGATGTACTATATTCAAACGCGGCTTTTGTGGGAACGCAGCGGCCATTTTCGTTTTACAATAAGCGAAGTCGTTAAACATTTGTTCCAGCTTTTTAATTGCCGGTACTTTTTTACAGCCGAGCCGATACCCCTAATAGCACGCGTGAAAATGGAAAATGCGTAGTGCAGGTTGTTTCGGAAAATTGAGTCATTATCTTTTTTACCGCAGGAATGAAAATGTTTGCTTTGAGCGATTAGCAAATCTTGGTTATTTACCCATCAAACGATTGATTTATTTTACCGACAAATCAGAATTGTCCTTACTTTCGATTGACGAAATTCCTTCGCTATGTCACGTCAATATAAAGTTTTATTCCCGTGGAGATAATTGATTTTTGAATTTCATTACATCCGTTTGATGGAATGTTGAAAATAAATTTAATGATTATTCGCAAAGATTGGAAATTCGTGTGACGTCACAATTGTACACTAAATAGATATGACAGTTCTCTAAATGATCATATCACTGTTGTGGTGAATTTGACAGTATTATATCTTTATTAATAAACGTTAAATTGAAAAAATAAAAAAATCCGTGATCGTAATTATTCGATATTTCATCTGACCCAATTAAATTTGTCAGGCAAATTCTCAATTGAAATCTCTCGGCAAATGCGAATGAAATTTAATAAGACAGGCAGAGTTTCCCGCGAGCAATATGAAAATTTTCTCCCGAGCAGTCAATTGAAACGTATAAAATGCGGGTCACAGTAGTGATAGGTCGTGACACGCGTCTCATTCGGCGACACATCAGCGTGGCCTTGAATCCCGGCGAAAGGAGAGTTCCGTGGTGGCCTACATCGCGCGGTGGTTCACCTGAATCACTCGGGACATTTCGGTTGCCGCGCGCTGCCTTTTCACTCGGAAGCGGACGGCCGAGGTTTTACATTTATACGAGAGGTTCACAATTTATGGATCAACGCGCTGATTTAATGAACTGGCACCTGTACAGAAAGTAAACTCGGCGCGGCGCTCTTGATACCGCTCGAATTTTTTTTTTTTTCACCGATTACTTTCGATATTTCACGAGATGCTTATCCACCCGAGAGATCGAAAGTCAAGGGAACAACGTCTAGCGATTAATCATTTTCTATTTATTTATTGCGTTTGTTGTAGGTTTTTCTTCTCGGCAAACCGAGCTTACTCCGATCGTTTGTATGTACACCTTCAATTGAAGACCGGGGGGGAAAAAATTTTTTGAAATGCAAGAATTTCCAGGTCGTAGAGGCCCGATCGATGTCATTAATCAAGCGTTTACGCGAGCCCATAACGATTTTTACGGAACCCCCCCGTCGATACTTAAAGTCCGGCCGCGCGCGTTCCACTTTTGCGCCCGGCGAAAAATTGCATTCGGATGCCTCGCGCTCATACGCGCCGAGCGGAATTCCGAGGGAGAAGAGTCGCGAGGGGGAAAAAGAGGCAGACGCATTAAAGAGAGCCCGGAATTCCAGGTCCAAAGCGTCTCTCTCTCTCTCGCATTGTACGCTGTATTACTTTATCAGATCTTATCTGTCCCGTTACCGGCGAAATTCTCCCAGGAGCAAGTGCACGTCGACCCGCGGGAGCAGGCTGATTAGGATCTCCTCGAGGAGGAGAAAAGTTTATTAACAATTCGACGAAAGGGGAGTGCGTGAGGGAGAAGCGTAATTTTTGCGGATTACGAAAGGACGCAAAAAGCCGCAACTTTATTCGTAACTTCTTTTTTTCATAGCTAGCGGCATTTTTACGATGCTGACGAAAATTGTGACATCGCGCGTGGAAACATATGCGTCCCGGCTATAACGATTCAAGATCGCTTTTAGAAAGTGAGCGCGCGACTTAAGTGTGTCCCTCAAAATTTTTTATTTATTGTCACGCTCCGGAAGAAAGTATAGATTTATACGATTTTACGAAAACGCGCGTTTATTTATTTATTTATT
Source organism: Eurytoma adleriae (assembly GCA_900480045.1). NCBI lineage: Eukaryota > Metazoa > Arthropoda > Insecta > Hymenoptera > Eurytomidae > Eurytoma > Eurytoma adleriae. Next base: position 25,502 of record UXGC01000892.1, read on the forward strand.
TAGTCTCTTTTAAATTCAACACATTAAGAGTGTTTTTAATATTCGGACTTAAGTATCTTTTAGAAACTAGAGGTGCCCTCTAAACGAAATACTCTAGAATCTTTTACCGGGCCGTGATAAACGACGCCCGTCGAATATTAATCCGAAATAAGTATTTCACCATTTTCCACGCTTCGAAAAGCTGAATACACTCCCGTGAAAAAAAAAATTCATTTTACCACTAGGTACGAAGTCGAATTATCATAAAAAGAAAAAGGCTGAATTCCCGACGTTTCCCGCGCGCTGGATGATGCGCAAAAGTCTAATCCTTTTGCGGGAGGACGAGAGACGCGCGGCGAGTCTGCGCTGTAACTGTAAAGTCCCGCGGGGTGAGTGCACGTTTGTCCAAAGGACAGCTATTACATTAATGCACGATCATAAGCGCTAAATACCGCGACGCGTGGCTTCACGTACACGCGCGACGTGCACACCTACAAATGACAGAGCAGCCCGAGCGGGAAAAAGGCGCAGGGGGGACTCGGAGTCAATAGCCGTCTCTTTTTTTTTCGAATTGCGGCAAATTGAGTTTAACCGGTCGTTTAACGTTTTTTTTTCTTCTTTTTCTTTTTTGTTAATTGGACGCGAGAATGGCAGTTTGAATATTCTCGGAAAATTAAAAGTTTGATGGAAGACGGAATTACCAGAGAGACCTTTGAGGCTTGTAATTTATTTTGTAATGTTTTTGCGAGAGATCGAAATGTTTGCGGATAAGGATTTTTCTTCGAATTTCGCGAATAGGTTCGGTATGCCCTTATACGTTTGGTTAACGAGTTTTAGGTCGAAACGTAAAACATCGTTTCATAAAAATTTCAGTGCAAGTTCTTTTTTACTGAAAATTTATCATTAAATTTCGAAAAAAAATGTAACCTAAATTCTAAATCGAAAATTAATTTATGAATAATAAATTTATTATTAAGATTTTTAAGTACTGATATTGCAAAACATACTTCAAAGTAAAAAGCGATATGATATTTTAAAATTGGTATAAAGCATTTAATCTCTAATCAATATTGATTTGTAAGATTCGTTACAATCTTTAATATCCTGAAGAGAAATTATTAATCTCGACATGAAAAAAAATCGATTTCTGAAATTGAAAATAATTGAAATTAAACTTGGAGTAATTCGATGACCATAAAGATAATTGCTGCATCGACAATTCCTCCGCTGTATGAAACATTCTATCGAATCTTATCCATCAATACCGATCAAAGATCGAGTGCTACGAGAACAGAATCTCTCCGAAATATTAATGTTTGTTAAGCAATACAAAAAAAATTGCAACTGGCCACTGACCTTGGCTGTGGGATTCTGCAGAAAAGTGGCGATGCCGGCTCGGACGCGATTCTTGACCCCGCGCACTGTTCCTTTGGCACTGCGAATGGCTTCCCTCTCGAGGATCTTGTAGCCGGCGAAGCACTCGTCGTCCGCCCTGGCCGCCGGCTCGCCCTCCCTCTCCGCCTTGGCGACCTCCTCGCGCTCGTTCACGTGAAACTTGTAGTACCGGTCGTCCTCGTACACGTACTTGCCGGCCCTCGCGCCGGGGCTCGGCGTCGCGGAGCCGTCGGTGCTGCCGCCCCCGTTCTCCTGCTCGCGCCTGCGCTCCTCGTACGTGCACTCGCTCACCACCGGGCTCGAGGTCGACGAGGAGCTGGTGGAGGAGCGCCTGGTGCCGGGCCCCTCGGGGCTCCTCACCCGCGGCGTCGACGACGCCTTCGACAGCGTCGACCCCCCCGAGCCCCCCTCCTCCCCCTCGGCGTTCAGCTCCGCGGTGTACTGCTGCTGCTTGGGCGGCGATCGCCTGGCCAGGCGGAACTTGAGGTGGCCGTTGAGCGGCAGCTCGCCGCTGTTGAGCGAGTCGCAGCTGACGCTGCTCTCGTTGTCGTCGCTGTCCACCTCGGCGCCGCTGCTGGTCAGGCTGCCCGTCCGGTCGTGGTGCTGGATCGCCGCGGCCGAGCCGCCGTTGCCCAGCAGCACCGTGCTCGAGCCCTTCTTCTTCGGCAGCGGCGGCGGGGTGCCGTCCAGGTCGCTGCACGTGCCGCTGTCCAGCGTCTCCGACGGCGAGCACTGGCCGCTGGCCATCACCATCGTGTTCAGCGGGCTGCTGTAGTAGAAGCAGGAGGTGGCGGTGCCGCGGGGGTCCGGCGCGCCCCGCTGCTGCACCATGTCCGGCGCCTCGTCGGCTAGGCAGCCGTTCGCCTCGTGGCTCACCAGGTGGACGCGGCTGGTGTTGTCGCCGCGGTGCGGCTGCCCGTCATCCTGGCCCTCCGGCGCCGCCTCGCCGAGGTTCAGCCGGACCGCCGAGACGACCTTGGTGGTGCCGCCGGCGCTGCCGTCCGAGTTTATGCGGATCTTGACTACGTGGGCCGGTCGCTGGGCCGCGATGCTCGCCAGGGCTGCCGCCGCCGCGTCGCAGCTCCCGTTCGCCAGCTGCACTTCCGGGTGTCTGGTGGCGGAGGAGCGGACGACCACATCGGGCACGGCGCCGCCGACGAATACCGTTGCCCCGCCGGCGCTCGCCTGGCCGCTGGTGGGGGAGAGGAGTCGCGCTGCCGCCGGCTCGCTGCCGTTGATGGCAGTGCTGCTGATGGTGGGAGAGCGAATCGAAATCGTCTGCGGTGGATGCTGCGAAGGAGGAGAGGCGAGGGGGCCGTAGCCCCCGGCGACCTGATGGCCCTTGCTCGCCAGTGCCGACGTTGCGCTCATCGTGACCACCACGTCCATCCGGTATCATTCGAGCCGGCACTGCACGAGCGCAGCGGATGCCGGGGGGTGGTGCTGCTGCAGCTGCGATATCAGTGGTTCCTGCGGGGGACGGAAGGGCTGTTTAGGGGTGCGAGCTCGATTCGCGGTGATTAGAGAAGATAGACTCACTCTGGCCGATCGGTGCGCGAGCCTCTTGTGTGGCCGTACTCGAGCATTTCTGCGAATTGGATCGCGTGTGCGATTTGCACGAGGTTTTACTTTGCTCTTGCGACGGTGGAGGCTGCAAATAAAATGATCGATTAGAATGCTTAAAACGTCGTTGGATAGTAGCGCTGCCTCTAATGAAGATTAGCTCGTTTCAGGAAAAAAGAGATCCAGCTTTATTTTAGGCAATGACTTTAGTAAATTTATAAAAAGATCTGTAAAACAAGACTTACTTTGAGGAAAATAATTGAGGAAAATTTACTATAAATTATTAGATATGGTGGACATACTGGAAATCTGAGAAAAATTACTATTTTCTTGGAAAAATTACAATTATTATAATTAAATTTTCCAGTTTTGATCATTTTTACAAAAAATTGTATTTGTTTATGATAATTTTTATCACGTTTCAAGTCCCTACTTCACCTTCAAGAATTGTTAGAAAATTTTCCTCCACTATTTTTTTTTAGTGTAATAATATTGCTTTCTAACCCAATATAAAGATCGAACTATTTAAATTTAGAATCATAACATTCATTTTTAAATTTAAACCAAAAGATATGTTTTTTTTAAATCTCAAATGTGTTAATTTTCGTTAGAGGCGAAGATGTGGAGTGCCATGTCTTGCTGATCCATTGCCGATTGTATGTACATAACGAAAACGATTTTTCAGGGCAGATCGTTAAAATGACATTTATCGATCTGTAAATTGCTTTTAGCAATGTTGTAAGCTGTGATTATCCTTTTTTTACTGTTTTTAATGACAGGAGAATGTTGACTGCTTCGTTATCCCATCATTGTTACCACGGCCATTCATACTTTCATTCGAACGTTTCGCGGCCTTGTAGCATAAATCTAATTAACATCATCCCATGATAAAACGAAATATTGTTAAACCTATCTGCTTTTGTAACATTTAAAAGGATTGAGCAAACCTTTCAAAAGGATCTTTTAATGTCTTTTAAATGAAGCCGAGCTTTTTCCTTATTCGTTCTTATCGAGCCGACGTAATCAGAAGTAAAAAAGAAAACTCCAAAAATAAACTTGCAATCGCATCAACGGAATATCGACCGAAGCGACATAAAAAAAGAAAAAAAAAAGCAACGTCCGAATTATTAATTACCTCCCGGACTCTCAAAAATCATCCGCTGCATCTCGCTCTCGCGCGCGCGCACGCACACACCACTTACAAAATTCAAGATCCGCGATAATTATTACTCGTTATTACGGCGCGATTATCGGAAAAAGTGGTGCGCCCGATATAAAATTAATGCGAGTGTGCGTACCGTTTTATTGCCTTTCTCGTCCCGGCGCGCAGCCTCCGCGCGGGCGGGGGGGAGAAGGCCGAGGCGAGCGATCGGCGGTATAGGAGAGGGTAAAACTCGCGGGGAACGCGCGCTCTTTCTCCCGTGTGCATGCGCTTCCCAAGGTCGTGCAAATGAGCTCACGCGCGATCGCCTCTTCCTCGCTCCGCCGCCGCAGCGGTGGCGATTTGTTAAAGCGTCCGAGGAGGCGAAACGCGCCTCGCGGTCACTCAACGGAATTGCGACAAGCGCGACGTACTTCTCTTTTCAGCCGAAGAAGGCGAGAGAGAGAGAGAGAGAGATCGCGTTCGCCGTTCATAAATGGAGCGTGAGAACAGTTAGAAAGCCGAGTGAGCGATGTTTACTACGGGCCGGTACCGCGGATGTATATAGGTACCAGTGCGTCGCTGCGCAGATGCGTTCAATGGGGGATTCGACGTGGCGTTAACCGATTTTGCTTTCGGCAACCCCGTACTAATTAAATTTTCACCTTTAACGATCGTTACAGTTATCGCCGCGGTAGGTGTGCGCGATACGGTGCGAAACTGTATATGGACTTGCGTCGCTGTAATTTTTTTTTTTAATTAAATCCTTTCGCGCTCTTCACTCTTTCTTTTTTTTTTTAATCATTACAAATTTATGGCGAAGAAAAAGTATTTAATCGTTACAGATTTATGGCGAGTTCCCAGCGAACTGCGTACGCTCCTCCGAAGTTTCAATGTTAATTTCGCGACGAAGCAATGAGACAAGAAGAGGAGAGTACTAGATGATTAGCGGCGCAGTATAAATTAACTAATGTTCTTTTTTTGCGGCTGCAGTAGTATCAGCATCAATCGCTAATGAAGAGCCGGTGCCGGTCGCCGCCGTGAGAGCCGGAAATCACGCGTGTGCACACTCGGCTGTACGGTAACAAGTGAGACACACGCCGCGCCTTTTTCTTATTCCTTATGCACGTCTGCGTGCATATATATGTATGTGCTGTGTATATATATGTACAGTCGCCTTGCTCTCGCTTTGCTGCCTCCGCACCTGATACTGCAGCGGCGATTTTTGCCCCCGCGATAATAAAACTGTTTTGTATTTGTTTTTGCGCCCAGCGCTTTTTACGGGTCCGTTTATGCTAACGAAACGCGCGCTAATCGTCGTTGTAAAAGTGAAAATAAATGGTTCGAATTAATGATCCCTCTAATTTTTTCCGACGGATTAATAACAGTCGCGATGCAAAAATTCAAGGGGACACGGAGATAACACGGACGAATGGGTAATGTGGCTGTGTCAACGTCAACGAGACAATCGAAGGTAATGGCAGTTTTTTTTTTCTCGTGGACACTGTAGAGGTTGTTCCTGGTGAAAAAAAAAACGATGTCAAGGGACGTGAAATCCGGCTTCTTAACGCGCTTTGTTTTTAAGACGCTTGTTTATGGCTGACTAAGGCGTCGGGGATTTCGCAAACGCGCGCACAAATAATTCAGAAGTCATTTGCTACCGCTAATTGCTGCACGCGAAAAAAAAAACATTATACCGGACATTAGGTTCACGACGCTTTAAACGTTTAAATTTAGCAGTTTGCTGTTTGCTTTTTTTGTTTGCGAACATTTCCTTCGGATAAGAGAATCAGCTTTTTTTTACATATGAATGAATGTCGCGCCAAGGATTTTATGGTGATTTACATTATAAATCGAACAGCAAAACTTCAATTTGCAGTTAACAAAATGAATTAAAGGAGCGTATCGTGCAGGAAATGTTAATTTTTAATTTTCGTAGAATCAACGCAGATTTTACGTTCAATACTCAGAACAACGCAAAATTAATACGGTAAATAATTTTAGAACGTTAACAAATTATAATCCTGAGGTAATTTCAAACTTAAAATTACAAATCTAAAAGATTTTGTACGACTTCATAATTTAAATTTAACGATCAATTTAGTTTTATCTAAGATTTTAAATTGAATTTGAAAAATATATTAAATGAATCACTCGATTGTTATAAATAAAACGCGAGAAAAACTGATTGCACTGTACTCATTCAAAATATTTGAATATTGTTTACACTATCGCTTACTGACGCCGAGGAATGCGCTTAACAATCAAACTTTTAGTCGACAAAGGCATTTTAAGGGGACACTGAGTTTTACTGGCCGGTCACTGAATACATCCCGACGACTTTCGTTGAGGCGAGCAACGTAAACATAACCTGGATTCTTCGCGACCCACCTTTTCTAAGCTCGTGAAATACACCTTCAGATTCGTCTTTCTCCATCCCATATGAGAAACGCCCCAAAAAGGTATGTGAGAGGCATTACTCTCTCTCCTTCTATCTCTTGCGGAAAACAACTGCGTGTGGAGTCCGAATCTTCTCTTTCATTTCTCTCTCTCTCGCTCTTAAATTATAATCTTTTGACGACAATCTCACGCTCGCTTCTTTCCGGTTTCTCTTCTCTCCGCGTTCCTTTTCCCAATCGTCGCAGCGACACATTTCGATTCATTCATTCAGAATAGATGCAGCTCCGAGCCACTTTTTTATACGGTTGAATTTAAAATTGTACACGGGTAAATTATGAATTTTTGATTATGTCATCGTTGAGCAATGAAAATTTTCTTTTCAACGATCGTACAGCACGAAGCGCCGAGCGATAATTTTATTCGCGCACCGACGTCGCGCATAAAATTCACGCGCAAATATATATACCCTCGGTGTAGAAAGCAGCGCGCTTAACATATGTAAACGCAGTGCAAATATAATTAGCAGCCGACAAATTTTTAAAGTGAAAGTTGTGCAATGGGTTATGTGTACGAAATGTGTAGACGCGCGAGCGGCCCGTGTAAACACCGCTGGCGACGCGAAAATTTCAAAACTTTTGCAGCTCTCGCACATTCCGCGGCGCTGCCGTAAGACGTCGATCGTTGAATTCAATTGTTGTGATGATACGAGCCCGCCGCGAGCGCAATTTTATTTCCTCGCGCCGCCGGCTCCGTTTCCTCGGCCGACCTTCCGCGGCGCCGAAACCGAAGAAACGCACCGGTACATAAAAGAAAAAGTAAGACGCACAAATACAAATAAGAGCCACTTCCTCCGCGCGTAAACGAGTAAGGCGTTAAACCATTCCCCGAGATACGTCGGCCTTCCCTGGAAATTCTGAAAGTCAGCGAAGCGCGCACGTTTCTAAGCGGCCGCGCGCGTAAAACCGTAAGGCTCTCTCGACCGATTTTTTCCCGATTCCTCCGGCCGCGGGGGGAATAATCCATTACGCCCACGGGCGAGAGGAAAAAAAAGAATGCAACGGGGAATGTCGAAATTCCACCGGGGGGGACCTTCCCCGGCTGCGCCGGCGGATCAGCAAGACACGACCAACACTCACGTACGCCTGCGATCGGTATGCTCCTTTTTGGTAGCGGCCCCGCCGTGTCCAGCGCACACTTACACTTCCGGGCGGCGCACAAAAAAACACTGCGCGAGCACTGCGCTGGTAGCACAACCTTCCGCGATGTCAATACATTGCACACAGCCGCGAGCGAGTTACCGATAACTCGGCAAGGTGAGGCGATAAACGGGCGATCGGCACACGCGGCTCCGTCCGTATGTGCGCGTACGCGCGCGGGCACTTTGCGTCGGCAGGTATACAGCGGCGCGGTGCACACGCGCGAAAGTCGCGAAAATCCGCGGGGACGACGTTGGCCGCGCGGGCCAGGTGAGATGGTGTGGTGCGCGGGCCGTCAGTAACTGTTCCGAGGCGCGCGGCTCTGACATAGTCGCGCGGGAGCCGAGCCGAGCCGAGGGTAGCCGAGCGGCACTGGGTGGGGACCCACGGCCGAGAGCCGAGAGACGATCTCGGGGACCGGGAGAGAGAGAGAGAGACCCCGGACGGTGGGGGACCGCCGAGAAAGGGGAACGCACAGCCGGGAACGGGTCTCTCGCGCGCAGCCCGAGGGACCGAGAGGGGGGCCCGCTGGAATGGAGAAAATGAACGCGGCTGTGTGCGTGCGCGTACGTGCGAGCGAGCGAGACGGGGACGCGGTCTTAGAATGAATATTACGAGAGTTAGAGAGCAACGGGTAGACGGCCAGGTATGGAGGTGGAAAGAGACGGGAGTAGAAAGAGAGAAGACAGAAGGATGTAGGGGAAGGGAGAGAGTGGAAAGGAGACGGGTAAGGCCCAGTTGGATTGCCTTGCCGAGGCTGCCTTGCCTCAATGATGCCAACACCTGTAACTTGTTGCAGGTTCTGTGCGCGCGCGCGCGCTCGAGACTCTCTTTCGTCCTTCTCTTTTTCATTCCGCCGCTCCCCGTCTTCCTCGCGGGCTCTCTTGCCGTGGGATTTTTTTTCCTTTAACTTCGCCGGGGCCCGGCGCGCGGAGCATCCTCCCAAGAGAGAGAGAGAGAGAGGTTGCAGTTACGGCCGTGGGTGTGTGCGCGCGCGCACCGGTGTGCGTTCGCCAGTTTAAATTCCTGCGGGGCCTGTTAGCCGCGCGGATCCACCTTCGGCGGGACGTTGCGTTCAAATTTCGCGGTGAAAGGCTCTTCTCCCTGGATTCCGCAAAACATATCGTCACCTAAGTCCCCCCTGAGTCTCTCTCACTCTCTCGGCTGCGTCGAGGCTTTAGCTCCTTTTCTCTCTATCTCGCTCGATCGAACGAGCGTTTACGCCCTAGTTGAAAGTTGCTTTTGGGAATTTTGCCTTATTAGCATAGGCTTCTAGGTGGCGTTTTTCCCGGATCTGTTTTATAAGGATATCGGGGATATTGGAAGTTAGATAACGCAATTTTTTTTATTCCGTTTTGCGGAGAAATGAGGAGTTTTTTCTTGTTCTTGTTATTGCTGGCTGAAATATTTTGCTCGTTAAGCTTTGAGGGAAAACTCGTAATTTACTGGTTTTATTTGTCGGGACTTTACTGACGACGAAAATGTGATTTAACTTATGTAATTAAACTTTTTACACGTCTCTGGAAAATTTCAGCAAAATATAAGTGCCCGGTGAATAGGAGATAGAGGAACGAGAACCCCGATTTCGAATGTTCCAAATCCTTCGAGTGTGTTATATTCTTCGAAAATTTTCGAAGCTATATTGTTTTGCCGAGTGAGCTGCCTTGGGCAAACCTGTTGCAGTGTCCTCTGTGCCAAAATGCCTGGAATACTGACTTTCCGGTTGCTCATTTAAATACCTGTTTCTTACCGTTTATCCAAGCAGGGAATGGCAAAGTAAACGCGCACACTCCTACTGATACGGCGCGTTTCTAATACGAGTTATAAATCATACTACGCAAAGTTCCTTTCGTTATACGAGTTTCTGCATTTTTTTTTTTACTTACTTTCTTGAAATACCTGACGTCACCGCTTTTCAGGCAAAATATAGCACAAATCGCTCTGAGAATCATAATTGAAGAGAGCAAAGGCATCAGTTAGCGTACCCCGATTTACTGTCATATAAAAGCACGTGAATTGTTTGAGTAAACTTTCACGCATTTAAACGTTTCTTACACACCTTCATTGTAAAGAATGAAGAGAAATATTTTTACTCAGTTTTATGAGTACTCTTTGTGTTCGGTGTACATTGAAAACGCTAAAGATTATTATTTTAAAAGAATTGAATGTACCTTTAACTTCGTGTATTTTTTAAATCGCAAAAATGTTGAAAAAATATTTTAAAAAGTAAATAAACAATCTATAAATGGCCTGAATGAGGACTTCTCTCCATCAGGTGGTAAAATAACTAAAAAGACAAATTTCTCAAAAATGCAATTAAGCCTTTAAGCCGAGAAGTCACGGATGTTTAGGGATATTATAAAAGGAAAAAGGGTTTCTTAATTGAATAATCTGCAACTGATAAAAATTTTATCTTGTTTGTGAATTAAATTTGTAACTACAATTTGTAAGTACACAGCGCCGTAAGCATGCATGTTAAATTCCTAGCGAGATCCTTAACCATAAATTAGCAGGGCGAGTTCATAAAAAAGTTCGTAATGGCTGGATGAAAACTTGTTACATAAAATTTTAATTTTTAAATGGAAACATTAAAAATTTACTTTAACGACTTATAAAAGACGTAATGAGGTTTTATAGCTTACGAAATTCAATTTTTATACTAAAAAACTTTTAACAAAGGATTAAAGAAAAAGTTTCTTTATAAAAACTACAGAAAATTATAGAGTTTATCAAACTGTTCGATATTACTCGCAAAATGTATTGATGTCTTAAACAAAATGTATACTTTAATATTTAATCTAGCCCAAAGTAAAAACCAACTTTTTGAGACTCTTTAAGTTTGTTATTAAACTTAACAGCGTGCTATTAATATTGTTTAACAAGGTGTACATAGGAAAATGTTTTCAACTTATAAGGGCTGTAAAATCTGTAATACCCTTCTCTAACTGCGCTAAGTATCTTTAATAGACTGCATAATTACAAACAATCGATACGGTAATTACAAGTTTGAAGTAAATTTCCTTAGCCCCATTAAAAAAATCTCAATAAACTTTTATTCTTATTTAAATGAACAATTAAAATTCGATTTAAACAAATGCATTTCTCCGTCAAAATTTTCCCTTCAACATTTCTTTTCAGCAAACGAACACACACCTGCGGATATATTCTTCGGAATAAATGGAAACAGTTTTCTCAAATTAAATAATTTTCACTTATCCGCATGTTCGTCAAAATTATTGCACATTATCGTGTACGCAATTAAAAAGTATTACCGCGTCATTAACGAATTACATACGCGCTCGCGTGAGCGAGCGCATTTTCGATGCTACGCCGAGGAATTGCTCCCCCTTAAAGACTTTATTTCACTTATTTGAGGGCTTTTTGCTCGATTCTTCCTTCCTTCATTATCGAAGGATTTACGTAGCGGCGATAGCGCGACTGACCTTCGCAAACTTGCATCGCGAGTCGCTCGTGTATAATCGAAGGTTCGATAAGTGAAGACTTTTGTGCTCGCAGTTCAGCAAACCAGGATGTAAGATGCGCTACCGAAATGGCAATGGGATTTCCGATTGTTCGAGGATCTTCCCTGCTTTCTTTATACGCTAGTTCGGGAATTTGTTTTTACTTTCTCACAGTCCCTGCGCATAATGGACTTATAATGACACTCAGTGTTATGTCAAAACTTTTGCTCTTCCTGCGGCTGCGACAAATGTAAAAAAAAGTGTAATTTATTTGTTTTTATGCACGTCGTTGAATATTAATGATTCATTAAAATGAATTGTTACGCGTTATTACATTTTATTGACAGTATTTGATTTATTTATCTTTAATAACGGAGTAATAATAGCTTGTATTAAATTTTTTTACGAGTAAAAGCGAAATTATTATACCCTTTACAGAGTCACAGGTAATTACATATTTTTCATTATTAACTTAATTAAGTACCTGTAATTATCGAAGGAGGGATACAATGCAAGAGAAAAAAGTGTAGAAGAATGATGGATGGTTATAAAATCGACTACATAAAATGAAAAAAATTTGCAATTTCTATGCAGGACATCGGTGAATCGTTATATTTTACATTTATCGACAATAAACATTGCTGTACCTTTACGGATGCTTTAAAAATAAAAATTCCTCTCCCATCAATAACGCAGACAATGCAGTGAAAACAATAAAATAGACTTTTCTCTCGAAACCAACAAAACTATATTTAATATTCTATGTAGTATATAAAAATGCAACAATAAAAATTAACAAAGATTCGTTGAAAACAGAGTTGTAAAACTGAAGATGACAATTGTGAATTTATCATTGCATACAGACATTATTCAGTGATGGTAGTTTCACATCGACAACAATGCAGCGTTTGAAACAGAGATATACTTTATTTTTTAAACAAACTGTGAGTAACAATGTCGTTTCGAATTGAAACTAAACTTTCAAACGTAATAAGTATATTTACAATCTGAAAGGGGATTTTCACATTTTATCAAAGCTTCGATTTTTTCGTAACAAATTATGAATACACTTTTATAAAATATTTTCAATGTTGTCCGAACCGTTCGTAATCATAATACTTTAAAAACGTCAGTGAATATTCGAACGAAACAAATCATAATGCGTAAACTCACAATAAGTGGATCTGGTGAAAAGCAATACTTTAACAATGGACGCTTTCGGAGTGCATACATCAATTTAAAATTATGGCTCGAAAAATAAAATACATTTCATACGCGTTTCACACTTACGTAGAAGCGAGCTTATGGCTTACGCAATAAGTACTCCCATTGAAATGATTTTTCATTGTTAATTTTTTTTTAATATCTCTATTATTATAATTTAATGCACCCTAGAGAGTTTTTTCTTTATCGCTACCAGTGTACAAGAAGGAAGTGCTTTTCTGCGCGAGGCATAGTTGCATTTACGACTGAATACAAATAGGGCGCAGGAGAAAAAGAACTTTAGATGATGAGCGTGTGTGTGGAGGCATCTAATTATGAAGGTAATTCTCTTTCCCTAGAGAGAAACCAGACGTTCATGGGTTCAGAATTGCCTTTCATAGTTACTGGCCCTCTGTACTCCAGTAGGAACTGTGGATCTTGATTTTCCGGCATGCATAGGTACCTGCAAATTAAAATGAAATATTTTAATTGTATTATATTTTATATTAACCACTTTTTTTATTATGTAATTATGTAAAAATTTTACATTCTTGACTTTGTATTGTATTTTTTCATTTTATTTATCAAATAATTAGTTGTATTTTCAATAAATAATAATTTATTCTATTTCCAATTTTATCCGTTATATCTCATAAATTACTGAAATAAAAAAAGCCACAAAAAGTAAATAAATAGATGAATAAAAAGTGACATAAATAAATAATATAAAAAATTAAATAAACTGCAGTTGTCTATATACATTCTGCCTTGGTCCGTCAGTGTCAATGTCTGTGCCGCGAACCTGAACATTCACAATGAATAAGAGTGAGTTAAAGAAGTCCTAAAAGTTTTTGTACTTAAAAAGTAATTCAATTACGCGCATCGAATATCACCCCTTGGTCCGAGCTCGTATGCGACGAAGTTCATTCTGATACACGTCGCTATACCGCCAGAGTGGGAATACACATTTGTTGCTCCGTTTTTATCGCAAATAATTAAGCCATGGAGGTGTTAATCGACTGTTACTTTGATCGGCTGTTCGACAATTTGGAGAGGAGCAGCCTCGCGTCTCGGCACAGGAGACGACAGCTGGTCAAATTTTTCTCCGATGTGATTAACAGTTGCGCCGAAGGTAATTTTAATTATTGCTACTGTTTCGCACTGTAATGCAAATTATTCTCTCTCAAATTAATTACATTTTTGTCGAAATAGTTTTATTTAAAATTATTTACATGATCAATAAATACTTTGTTTTTGTTATTTGAATTTTAGGTTACTTTTATGTAAAATTGTAATCTGCTGTCTTTAATTATAAAAATGTAATTATGTTTAACGATATGCTTTGCAAGCCATTTATTCGAAATATATTAGTAAAAGTTTAATTTGAAGCGCAGAAAGCAACATCTCTCAAACAGGAAACTAAACTAAATTATTACGAACTTATTTCCCCAACTGCGTAATAATTTTCTCATTACATGTAAAACGAGCATCAAAAGTTTTTAATTCAATTACAAACTAAAATTGCACTCATTCACGAGCATCAAAGTAAGCTTTAATAATTTCTCGATTAAATTCCCTCCCGCTACACCTTCAACATTCTCGAAATTATAAAATACCCATTCATCGCCCCCTGGCAAACTATAACCGCGGTGTTTTAAACGAAAAAATTTCAGCCGAGGACCTGGAGAAATCGGACGTGTGCGAGCGAATAGTGCGGGCGGCGCTGCGCTACCACAACATCTCCATGGCGGAGAACGGCTCGGTGTGCATGCTGGGCAAGTTCCACAACGTGCTGTACGTCGCGGCGAAGCTGTGCTACGACTGGCGGCTGTCCAACAGCGAGATCGTCGCCAAGATACTGGACGACATGTTCTACTGCGAGAAGACGTTCGAGCGGCTCTTCGTGGGGGCGATCTTCGGCACCCGGGTGACGCACTTCCTGTCCGGCTGGAAGAGCGACTTCGACGACCGGGAGGAGAACCTCAAGGCGCTCGTGTACTTTCTGGACCACGCGGTCGAGGCCCGCCTCGAGTACAACTGCCAGACGATCTCGTCGAGGAGGAGGTTTCTTTTTTAACGTGGTTACTCGCGGATTTTAGCTTCTTTGAGGCGGGTTCAATTATTTTAAGAGGAAAGAGTTCCGGGAAATGTTCGGATTACTGAGATTTAGAATTTTGACGGGCAGTTACAGTAGTCATAATTTAATTAGTGCTGGGTTGAAGTCTTAGTTGTGTTGCATAGCGGAAGTGAAGTATACGAGTTATTTAGACTTTCTTTTAAATGTAGGATATTTTGTAATTGACATTTAAAAACACTTCTTTAAAGTTTCGTTGCATTTGTCGTATAATTAAATTTCTTATTTTTTCTTAATTTATTTATTTGGTACTGATTAAATCTTTAATCTGCGACTATACACGCGGATAGAATTTTCACGTAAATATCCTTCATACAGAATATCTGATAAACTTTTAAATAAACTTTACATCTATTTCTCTACATTTTATTTTAGCTATTATACGGTAATAATAATCTTCTGCACGCTTATAAAAATTAATAATCCACCATTTCGGACCTTGCATGAAAAATTCCACTAGATCCGTCAGATATAGACTATCGGAAAATAATCGACACGTATTTTTTCTTTTTTCAATTTAAGTTTTATTATCGAAGGTACCGTAATTTGAAAAATCGCGCTGACCTCACACCTGAGTACGATGTAAATGTATTACCTGTAGAATGCAGTACTAAGGTGCAACGCCAAGCAATTTTTCAAATCGCTGTACCTGCATCGATAAACGTTAAACGGAGGAAAGAAAAACTACGCGTCGATTATTTTTCAACATTCTAAACGACCAATTCCACGAAATTTGATTTAATCTTTCCCACAACATCCCAGTTCCTCTAAAAAAAGAAAATTCTACAGCCCACTTAATCGACTGTTCAAGATTCATCGACGTGCCGATGGAATCGTACGGGCAGGTGCTGCCGCTGCGCGTGGCGGTGCAGAACGGCTCGCCGGACATTCTGCTGGCGATGCTGCGCTACGGCGCCTCGACGGAGTGCGACAGTCTGCCCCCGTCGCCGATCGAGATCCTGCTCGCGCGGCTCAACGAGTTCGAGGCGGGCGCCGAGGTGCCCCAGCACCTACTCGCCTGCCTGCGGCTGCTGCTGCGCACCGTGCCCAGCGTGCACGTGAAGGTGCCGGGACACGTGGCCGAGACCTGCGGCATCGAGCGCGTGCCCGTCTACGAGCAGTACCCGAATCTGGCCGAGCGGAATCTGCTGCCGCCGGAGAGGTCGGGTCTGAGGCCGGCCGAGCTCAGGCACCTGTGCCGCTGCCGGATCAGGCAGCGCCTCTTCGAGAACTGGGCGCTGCCGCACGGCATCAGGCGACTGCAGATACCCAAGACGCTGCAGGACTATCTGGATTTGCTCAGCGATTGACGATTTTGTTTTTAAAGTTTTTTTTTATGATTACGTTTATTTAGTGATGATTTTTTTATTAAAGTTTTTTTAAAGGCAGCGCGTCTTCGAGAACTGGGCGCTGCATCAGGCGCCTGATAATTCCCAAAGCGCTGCAGGACTATCTCGATTTTTAAAGTTTTTTTTTTATTGATAATGTTTATTTAATGATGATTTTTTTATTAAATTTTTTTTAATGATAATGAATTTTTTTTACTTATTGCTAGGTATTTTATTTTTTTAATTTTTAGGTGTACTCTTTTTAGTAATGAAGTTTTGTAAATAATTTAACAGCCCTATTGTTATATGGGTTTTTAAAAAATAGAACTTTTATTAAATATTTTATTATGTAAAAATTTTGTCGGTACATAGTGTACATAGAACAATTCAATTTTTTATATACGAACAGTGCAATAAAATTGTGAATAAAACTTTTTATATCCAAAGATGAAAAGTATTGATGTCTATAAACTTTAGTGTACAGTAATAAAAAAAATTAAACATTTTATATTTCATAAATGTGTAAAGTACTGTCGTTTGTTTTTGTGCTTTATACAGTAAAATGGTGATCCAATAGCCAAGTCATAGTGAAACTTTTATTTTTATGTTAAGCTGAATCTATCCAGTATCTGGCGACCTGCTAATCCATGGAACTTCAAAACATTTTTTTATCAACAAATTTGCTTATTTATGTACTAAATCAATAAATGTATATTTGGTATACAATACGATGTTTTTTTTTGTAATAAACGAACTTACTAAACTTGATTCTAAATTTTCTAAGAGAGAATAAATTTATTCAATTAAGCAAAAGATTTTAATTTCAACATTTGACTATTCATTATTGAGGCCTGAAGAAAAAAGTATGAATAAACCAAATCAATACTTTCAAGTATAATTGAATCGACTTATAAGTTCAGCTTATTAATTAATGTATAAGTTTAATTGTTAATTTAAAATATAATCATCATCAAAGAATAAATCTTATGTCATTCAGAATATTACAAAACCAAAAATAAAGTTTGATAAATAAATGAAACTATAAAATTAGTTAAATTCAAAGGCACTTATCTAATAAGTTATTATTTTTTATTTAAATAATACCGGGATAGCGCGTACGCAAGTCCCGACTAACAAAAATTTTGCGTCCGAAATATCCACATTAGGGATACTCGCAAGGGTCAGCTCGGCCGTAGTGCAATGGAAGAGCCTCGCCCTGGAGGAACCGCCTTGTTGATCACGGTAACCTCTACGCCAGGTAAGTATGCTTTTGTCGGCGTCCCGGCTCCCTTTATACTCTGGCAGCATCGATTTTGACTGAGGGAGAAGCGCGTGCTATCCCAAACCACACAGCGACTGTGCACTAAACCATCTTGCGGCAGAATGTGTTACTAGAGTAAATGGACTTAATTGCTTCCAATTTCCACCCATCAAATTTAACGCGAAAATGTTATTGTTCGTGGAAATAAACTATTGCGGCCTTTATGCAATGATTTATTTCGTATCGTAAAATTTTGCAAAATTGAAAATACGATATCGCTGCGACAATTAAATGTGAATTGGAAAACGAGGTGAAATCCATTTCTGTCTATACTCTAAAAATAATAGTCGAAAAATCGATTTTTCTTTATCGAAATTCGAAGTCGAAAAATTTTCGATAAGGTAGGTGAATGATGATCAACAAATTCATAACCAAATAATGAGAGTTAAAATTTTGCGCGAACCGCTAGGCGCGCGAAGCGCGCTCAAATTAACTAATCTGTACTCTAAAAATAATAGGGAAAAAATCAATTTTTCTTTATCGAAATTCGAAGTCGAAAAATTTTCGATAAGGTAGGTGAATGATGATCAACAAACGCATAAAATAATGAGCGTTAAAATTTTGCGCGAACCGCTAGGCGCACGAAACGCGCTCAAATTAACTAGTTGCTCTATAATGAAAATAAGTGAACAAAATAGTTGTGCAGTTAATTTAAATGAAATAATAATGAGATCAATTGTTTAATGTTTGTGAACTGAACATTTTGTTCATTAGAAGAGTGTACTATTAGATACCGTTAAAGACGAAGCACACGAAAGTAGGTTTCTTGTTATATTTTTCAAACTACAGTTATTATTATAAAATAAAAAAGATTACCTGTAAGCATCTTCCGAAACATTAATTTTTCCAGGTTCGCCCGTTGTTTCCGTTCTGCTTGTTAGATTTACTGTATTTCCGAAGAGGCAATAGCGCGGCATGCGATGTCCAATTACCCCCGTGACCACCTCACCGCTGTGTATTCCAATAGTGATTTTCTGCAAACAATTAATTATTAATCCAACGATTACATTTTTAGCAACTCTTTTATTTTCGCAATCAATTAAACTTTTTTGATAAGTGCATAAAACGATCATCTACATGTTTGTCTGCATAGTTTCTTTTAAAAGACAACAATCTGTCCTTTGGATTGTTAAATAAATTATGCGCATTATTATGCCATCGTTTTTTAAATAATTTATTAGAAATATTTAAGAGAATTTACTGTACAATAAAAGTTAAAAGTAGATAATACTTGCCTCCGGATTTTTATTAATGACTACACTGTTTGCAAGAAAGAGTATCTTAAAAAAGTGTAATCGATATTGCGAATAAATATTACACGATAGAAGAAATACCATGAATTGTTTGTATTGTATATAATTGATATAATCTATAAAAACTACATTGAAACATTAATTTTTTCGATTTAAAAACATTTTCCGTTCTTACAAACATTCATAAAAACGAGAAAAAAGCTGATGCAATTCTCAACTAACATGCTAATTCTAAGGGAGCTGCAATTAATACATTTTTCGCTATTATTAAATAAACTTAATATTTAATAATGGCAATTTTTACCTACAAAAATTAATAACTCATCGCACTTTACGATCTTTTTCTTACCACGGGCTCGCCATCGATCTTCACCTCGTTGGTCGCGAGATCCATCATATCCAGAGCGAGTCGAGCTATGCAACGAGCATGACAGCTGCAGTATTCCGGTAATCCGCTTACCGCCATGTACTTGTCACCGACGGTCTCTACCTGCAAGGCATTCAAAGATATCAAGTGCATCAGCCGCCAGCATTTCGCGCATCGAAACGCTCCAAAGCTGAAATTTTCCCTAGTCCCTTTTTAAACCACCCCCTGCGAAGTAAACTGATTTAAAGAATAAAATGACGCATAAATATACTTAACGTTTAATTTATAACGTAAAGCTTGCAGAATTTCAATTCAATTATCCGTGGAATTTAGAAGGGGGATCTAGTGGTCTCCGGATTAGGGGCTTTGATTAAACTCTGAAGCACATGTAATTGTTTGGTCTAAGATAATGAACATGTACCGAGTTATTTGATATAATAAATGAAAATCAAATCTTTATACTAATCGGTTTAAAATATCGTTATTGGATCGAAGGTATTGCTGTATTAAATTTAGATAAATAAAGAGATAAAAAAGACACTCAATTAATTACGTCAACTTCTGTTAAACCATGCAATATTATATTAATCTAAAATCTTTCAAACTGCAGTTTTTATACATTTAATTAATTTTCGTTTTAATAACTTATTCTTTTGAATAATTGAAGTTTCGAGTATGCACATCTACCCATTCATTAATCTAAACCAAAGGATCTTCCTCTACATTTTAATCAAAGTCATTAATTCCTCGGTCTTCCTGTGACCGCGTAAAAAAGAAGAAATTTTCAATGGTCACTTAATTTTTTTCTTACCTTGTAAACATTGGGATTTTTCATAGGATCAGTGAGGACATCGAAAGCAATGTAAAGTTCATTGAGCATGTTGACGATCTTCATGGCACCACTCGAGTCCGTGTGGGCGGCACAATAGGCGCTGAAGCCAACGATGCCAGAGAACAGGAGAGTGACGCAATCGTACTTTTTGGCAGGGACCGGTCTCGAGTGTCTCAATTCGTTCGCTACAGATGCTGGCAGGACGGAATAGAGCAATCTGTGCATACGTAAACAAAGACGCTTTTATTCGATATTACTTCGCTTCTCCGTTTGCGTTGAAAATAAATTATTCGTAATTGGTGCAGGTTTTCCTCCCTCAGGAGATTTTCCCTGCACCACAGGTGGTCTTAGTATAATAGTTAACCAGTTAATTAATTAATTTATTACATACCTATCGGTCTTTTGTTTTTCTCCATCAAGCTCCCGATAAGTTTGTTGCAATTTATCCGTCAGGAGTTCAAGATTTCTTGTTAATTTGTAGTCTGCTTCGAATTGTTCGGACATGAGAACTAAGTCTCTAGTTGCATCGTGAAGAGGTACATCGCTAAGATACAAACCTCGCCTAATGCAATTTAAAAAATTAATTATTATATATACATTTTATTCCAAAATATCATAAAAGTTGCGGTTATATTTTAAGTCTGCGCGTTAATAATAAAAAGCCGCGTACTTTCGATCAGGGGAGCAAGAAAAATTAATATAACGCGACAAAAATAAATTTTGCGGTTAAACTACACGATGTAACAATTAATTACACACGTCCCAGACATTACCCACACGAGAGAATAGAAATTAAATAGAAAAATCACTACTTATGAGGTCGCCGCTTGGTCATTGCGGGAGAGCTCGAACTCGCGAAAAGGGAGTTTACGCGCGTACAGCACCGCCGGCGGCTTTTATAGAGCGGTATATCCTGCCCAAGGAGACAAATATTACGCGCGGGACAGGCGCTAAGTGGCCGCGCTAATGTTAAGTTAATGAGCCAAAGGCGTATTACTCCGGTTCTCCTCCCTATCGCGTTACAAACGCAAGTAATCGCGGCCGGCGAGGTCCCTAATGGGGCTGATCCAATTAGGCGCAAATTTGTTTACAGGCCGCCCCCGCGGTGGCTGCCGCGGCTCGCTCTCCTCTTTCCCTCGTCCCCTTCCTCTCTTTCGCTATCCCTTAGGTAATCTTGGTTTTCCAACGGCGCGTAAGCGCGCGCGCACCGGTACCGCCCGTCCGGGTAGCGCCTCAGTGCGCGCTAATGAAAATTATTCAACCGTCATAACAATTGGAGTCGGCGAGTTTGCTTAATCCTGTGCACACACAATAACCGCGAGCACGCAGCCGATGTAAATGTGCTAATGAGTACGCTGGAAAAATTATTTTTTAATTCGAAGTATTCGAGAAATTCGAATTATTGGTTATTAATGTAGAGAATAGTCAAAGGCTGTACTAAAAAAAAATCTAGTAAAAATTACTATTTCGACGCCTCTAACGAAGAAGAGTACTATTCTTTCTCACCGCGAAAACTAACACATTTCAAAAATTTACAACGAAAAAAAGCACATTTGAAAGAATCCCGC